>JARVGV010000111.1:21510837-21522806 GCA_031762435.1 Hypsolebias longignatus | reverse complement strand
GGCCTTGGCCCTCTTAATGCCAGCAACCAGCTCTATCCTAGTCCTTCTCAGCTCCTCTGAGTTTCCAGACCTGAAGGTAGTGTTCCTGGCTGCCAGCAGGGTGCGAACCTCTGCATTCAGCCAAGGTTTTCATTAGTAACTTTCACCAGTGCAGATTCAGTGCTGTGGTGAGCTCTAAAACCTGACTGAATCTCTTCAAACAGATTATTTCTTTACAGATGATCACGTAACTGACCAGCAGCTATTTTCTCTAGAATTTTTGAGATGAAAGAGGATGAAGCAGGTAAATATAATGGATGGATAAGCTACAAATCTCTTAATGACATGATCACATAATTCACAATTGTCATTATGATGTTTCATGGTGGGGCGGCATGGTGGCTCAGTTGGTAGGGCTGTTGCCTCTTAGCGAGAAGGTCGCTAGTTCAAATTCTGGTCTGGGACCTTTCTGGGTGGAGTTTGCATGTTCTCTTCATGCACACGTGGGTTTTCTCCAGGTACTCCAGTTTCCTCCCACAGACAAAAAACATGCATGTTAGACTGATAACTCTAAATTGTCTGTAGGTGTGAGTGAGAGAGTGAATGATTGTTTGTCTCATTTGTCTCTGTGTGTCCATGTGATAGACTGGAGACCTGTCCAAGGTGTCCCCCACCTCTCGCACAGTGACTGCTGGATAAGGACACCAGTGACCCTCCCCATGACCGAAAAGGAAGAAGTGAGTAAATATAATGGATGGATATTTCCCGGCGATGAATAAAGACAAATAATCCTGTACATTCTCTCTTTAATCTTGTCAATATGGGTTCATCTCATCTGCTCCTCCTGCCTTGTCTCATGAAACAAGCATGAGGTTACACAGAAAATAGATCTCTCCCTTTATTGCTTTGATTCCATCTCTCAGCCACACTTCTGTTAGATCTGACTGAACTAAAACACTGACTTTCAACTCATCCATTTAATGTTGAATAAGGATATGAAACTTTTACCATCTAAAATCCCCACATGAGATTAGATCCAAATAAACTTCCCATCAAGCCCCAACTTTGTACAAAGCATCTTAATTAGATGTAATATTTTAAGACTACCGGTACATAAAATCTCTGAACAGATTCACCAGGAGAGGGAATTCTAAATAAATAAATAAATAAATAAATAAATAAATAAATAAATAAATAAATAAATAAATAAATAAATAAATAAATAAATGTAATCCAGCCATGGAGAAATCCAGTTTTTCACAACATGTTTATTTGTAGCACCATAAAAAGTCACATAAACATGCCCATTGTATTTGCTCTCATTCTGCCTTTCCTTTGAGATGGAGCAGTGATGGTGGAGGTTGAGGAAAGGAGTGGAGAATTGGAGGAAGGGTTTTTTTAGTTGGCAAGATAAAAAGCTAGAACGTCACCAGGTGGCCTGCAGGCGTCACTCACTTGCTGGCAGAGGTAAAGGTGAAGCATCCTCTCTGGTGGAACTGCATGTCTCTAATACGGCGCATGGACTGGATCTGGGGCTGGAAGGCGGAGAAGTCGTTGTAGTGTCTGTAGTCACCGCACTCAAACAGGTACTGGTAGCCTCTGTAGCCGGGGTACTGGTAACCCACCCAACTGAGAGACACAAGGAGGGGGAGGACAGTCAAAGCTGGGTCAGTGCCTTCCACTGGTTCTCAAATGTTTGTGTCATGGTTTATATCCTTTAATTCTCCATCTAGACTTAATCTCTTAGGGTTTGTAAGTTTGTGATGTCATTTCTAGCACTCCTTGGTAACTTTTGTTGACGTTAAAACATTTGGTAGGATCTGATTATAATTTTAAATCGTTCTTCTAGATGGTTCCAGTGACCACTGTCAGGATGTTTGTGAAGTCTAAAGAAATTTCAATTGTTACCAATGATGTTCCGGAGCGTCTTTAAGAGATATTACTGGTTTTAGACCCACTGTACTTCTCTGACAGATTATGTATTTTAAACAGAGTGAAGACAACATAACTCAGAGAGGACAGCCCAAAAGACAGAAGGACACCTTAGACCAGGGATGTCCAGGACTACCACCCTGCATGCTTCAGATGCTTCTCTGCTCCGACACATCTGATTTGAATCAATGGGTGATTGATGAAGAGTTAATTTAACAATTGAATTAGGTGTAAAGAAGCTGGGAAACCTCTAAAATATCGCAAGATTCTGGCCTGTGAGGACCTGGAATGGACATATCTTTATTTTGAAGCTGTAAACATAAATGTAAAGACCTGGGAAACAATTGTTCTGTATCGACTCTCTTTGAAAGTCTATGGTAAAAGTTGCCATTGAAACCTTCACTTTAAGCTATTGCAATTAGCAAAGAATTTGCAGGGAGTAGCTTGAAGAACATCTAAAGAATTCTGTCCTCCATCACCATCATCTACTGTATACTGTACTCTTAAGGGATTGTCAGTGAATCTTTTATCAGGTCTGCTGGTTACTAAAGAGATACATGATCTCATTTATGATGTTCTGTTGCAATGAAAGAAGGGTTAGTGGTCACAAAGACCCACTCACCCCTTGTAGAGTAATGGAAGAGTTCTACTAAGCTGAGCAGAGGTCCTTAGGGGTATTTGTAATTTTTTTTCTTGTGACTGAGTGTGTTCTAAGCCATACTGGACAATATGATTTACATGTTACAAACAGTATCACTAAGATGATTAGAGGCCATTTCTTAAAATGTTGTTTTTCTTTGGTAGAGCCACAGAGTTGCTTGTTGTTTCCCCACAGAAAGTTCTCATGCTTTTTTAGGAACTGAAGATTTTTTTTTTTTTTTCAGAACACAGTCACTATAGAAATCTTGCAGAAAGTCATATAAAGTTGTTAAGAGACGGGGACACTGAGAACATTGGTCAGAGAGGTCTACTTTAAAGGTCCTGAAGAGACTAAGTTTGTTTTGGGGTTCTTGAGAGATCAACAATTCCTTGGAAGGTTTGGATTCTAGTTCATAAAGTTATGGAGGTCACTGAATGGGCTGTAAGGCTCATTTTAGCAAGACAGTGGTTGTCTTTTCAAACAACTACTGAATGGGCTCAGTTTGGCACCAAATCAATGTATTCCTCAAAATATTGTTTATCAAGGATAAGGAGTGTTTTATAAAAGAGTCCTTTGGGCTTTTTTTTTTTTTTTTTTTAGAAAATTCTCACTAAAAACATTCCAGTGAATTCTTGGAAACCAGAAGATTTGAAAATGTTTAAAAGTCATTGATGTCAATGTGTATGATTTTTTTGCTCGTCAAATATTGTGCTACCCTAGGAGGTTGTATTGGACCCTTGGTTAATGTATTTGCAGGGATTGTTTAGGGATGCCATGCCTGTCAAATGCCAAAAGCGTGAAAATGACAATGTCCTTTTGCTGGAATGCTTGGAGGATTCTCAGAAAATAATTTTGAGATTGCCATTTCACCCCACTTTAGATAAATAAACTCCACTTTGTTCTAAGTCCAAACAGTCATGTGATGTTAGTGGCTTGATGTTTACTCGCTTATGCTTAAAATAGTATTTCCTCTATTTTTGATTTAGAAAATGTGCCTCTAGGTGTTTTCTATCTGACAGCTTCCCATCTTCAGCTAAATTAATTAATTTTAGACAACAGCTAAAGTGTGTAAATGTGTCCACTCACGCTCCTCCTGGCACCCTCACGCTGCCCACTCTGTCACAGAAACCGTGCGCCCAGAGGGTGGGCACATCATCCTCCTGGATCTCCATCTTGTTGCCCTTGAAGTCGGAGAGCTCATACAGGCAAATCTTGTGCTCCATGCTGTCCTGCAGGGAAAAAAGACCAGAACATTTTGTTACCATTTTCCAAGAAATCCACAAATTGATCCACATATTTTGTTTTACAGACGTTAGTTTTAGCTGTGAATGAACAGGTGGCAGTGTTGTTCTGATTTTGGAACAGAGGGAACCCTTAATAGGTTTCTGGTAATATTATATTCTTAATAAATGTGCTGTATTTTGATCAAATGTAACACAGCCAATTAACCCATCACCAAAGGAGAGTATGTATGTGCTTCTGCTGCTTTTACGTTGCCATTTAGTTGGATTTTCCACTATTTCTGAAATCTTTAGATGAAATGTTCTGCCCTCTTGCACAGAATGTAGCTCAGTAGTAGGGGGAAAAGATGATGTAGTGGCAGGGCAGCTGACCCAGGACCTGAAAGTCCCAGGTTCAATCCCTAGTCAGTGCACATCTCGTAGTGTCTCTGAGCAGCATACCCTTTCCCCAAATTGCTCTCCAGCTGCCCACTGCTCCATCTGGTGGTGGGTGGTTTAAATGCAGAGAGCCATTTTCACCATTGTATGGAAACATACACACAACACATTATTATTATACTATCTGTGCACTTCAACAGCTGCATGTACCATGCGGATGGGCCTGAAGGACATGAGGCAGTCGCTGCGGTAGGAGTTGCTCCAGGTATCCCAGCGAGGATACTCTCCCTTCTCCAGGATGAACATCTCCCCACGGAAGTTGGTCTGCTCAAAGGCAACAAAGCTGGAGGAGTGGGAGGGGGGAGGGCGGGGATGGAGGGGGGTCACAAATGTGAGATGAGGGACAACATGACAGAAGAGTTAGAGGGAAAAATAACAGTGAAATGAGAATGTCCCTGTGTGTGTGTGTGTGTGTGTGTGTGTCCACTTACGGGCCACACTCCACAATGATACTACGCACTCTATCCATGCCACGGTCACACACGTTCATACACTCATTCTGGATCTCCATCATCCTGCCCTGGAAGTTCTCCTGGTCGAACAGCATCATCTGCACAGAAAATTAGCTTCATGTCATGAAACAGCTGAACAAATACACAAACGCTGCACATTTATTCATCATGTTTAACTGCTATTATAAAGTGCACTGAAAAATGTACAGAGCTTGTAAAGCTCAGTGATATTTATGAATTGGATGGTTTGTAAACAAAGTAAGTTCGATTTAACAAGTTAGTATCTGAACTTTGAAACAAAGTAAAATGATTGATACTTATCTTGGATGTGTTCGTAAAAAAACACTTTTATTTTTCAGAATATTTATCTTACATTTTGATGCTACCCTGTCATTGTTTTTATTTCTCACATCTGAACTATTTTTAACTTTTCTGATATCCATAATGGGCAACACTGTGGCGCAACTGGTAGAGCTGCTGCCACTCAACGAGAAGGTCCCTGGTTCAAATCCTGGTCCGGGGGCCCTTCTGGGTGGAGTTTACATGTTCTCTCTGTGCATGCGTGGGTTTTCTCCAGGTACTCCAGTTTCCTCCCACAGACCAAAAACATGCATGTTGGACTGAGTGGTAACTCTAAATTGTCTCTAGGTGTGAGCGAGAACATGCATAGTTGTTTGTCTCTATGTGTCCCTGTGATGGACTGGAGACCTGTCCAGGGTGCACCTGCCTCCCACACAGTGCTGGATATAGGCACCAGTGACCCGAAAAGGAAGAAGTGGGTAAAGATAATGGATGGACGATCTGTAGCACTGGCGCCGTCGTCCAGCTTCAAAGATGAACTACCCTTCCAGGACCTGCAGGACCTTCCAGGACCTGCAGCTCAGTAAAGCGTCACCCCGACAGCCCAACCCATCTGTTCTCTGACTGGACTGTTAAATTTGTGATTGACATGGCATTCACCGTACAATATAATTCATACATTCAATTTGACACTCACACACAAGTTAAGGAACTTGAGTGCAGTTTTACACAAACAGTAGATTGTTGCTTTGTATCTGTAAACAGACCTTAAAAAAAAAAAAAAAACTTTAACTTGTGTACCGGTATTTATGTTTTACAACTACAGCACAAATCTTTTTTACATGCACACATTCTTATCTACACATGCTCAAAGCAGAAATTCTCAGCCATTTTATTTTACAAGGTTACAAAACTTAATTCACGCTACGCGGTCTGATTCACAAGCACAAAATATCTATGACTGTAATTTGTGCCCAAGCATGAGACCTGCAGCTGCAGGCGGAGAACACATGGGTGACTGAATCTGGATGCTTCCATACATTAGGCACATTTGGATCAAGATATCGAGTGACTGGGAGAGAGCGAACTGGAAAGAAATAAGTAAATATAACTTGGAGTATACAAAACATATATAGTTTGTAAAAGAAGAAGAAGCCTTGAACGCTTGTGTCAAGAACAAGGTCAAGTAAAGTTGTACAACAAAACTGATCAAACAGATGTTGAAAACTTAAATGCACCATAGAGAAAAATGGGCTGATGAAGTAAAACAATGTTTTGAACAATAAAGCCTGGCTGGTGCCAAAAGCAAAAGAAAAACAGGCTGGAAAACACTGTTCTCTCAGATGGATAAATATCAGATTAGCTAATCTGTTAGAAAATAAGAGCTAGATTTTTTTTTAGGTTTAATGAAGCTGAACAGATCAGCACTTTCAGGTGAGCTCAGCTGGAGCCACGAGCGTCCGATGAGATTTAGTGACACCTCAGCGGGTGATATCAGTACGAACAGCTTGAGTCGCATTTTACTGACAATCTTTGAGCACTCCTTGTGAAACTTTGCCTGTTTCTGTTGTGTGTTAGCAAAATATCTCACAAACCAGCGGACGAGTTTTAATGGAAAGCACTCATTGAATGTACATCTGAAACTGATTAACTTTTAAGTCCAGTTCAAAATGGTCACACGGGAACAGTATTTCATCGTGGCCGATCGATGTGAGTCAGTTTTACTAAGACTGAGCTAAAGTTTAGCGTGTTAGTAGCCGAGAGACATTCCCAACCCATACTCTGAGCATTAACAGGTTTTATGCGTGGTATCGTGCACGTCGTTTGTCTTCTCAACATAAGATGGTAGTCTAAATCTTTGGTACAAAAGGCAGGAGGCAAAATGCATTTGTTCAAAGAATACTTGGCCTTTAGTTGATTTCTGTTTTATAATTAAGATCTGCATGCGGCTGCACCCACAACCCTTTACAACACAACACCTGCTGTACAGTGACAGCAGTTTATTTATGCTGATAAGAGTAAAGAGTGTTGTTTTAACTGATAATTGTTACTTTCCATGGATGGGTGTCGGTGAGTTCTGTGCTCAGACATTGTTTAGGTTCTGAGTTGTTGATGCTGGATCCTGTTTAATTTCAGCTACAGTTGAAAATCTGAGCTGTCCCTCGCGCTGATCATTTTAAATCACTGGTTTATAATCCTAACTGAGCAGATTTTCTGCATTTATTCTTAGTTTTTGATTTGTTATTTGCTCTGTTCAACTCTGTGGCCAATCAATGTTTTTAAATGTGCATTAAATATATTTAAAAAATTGCTATATTTCTTGCTTTTTAACCTTTTTTTTAACATTTGACTAATTTGTGCACATGATTTAACAGAAGCAGAATCCAAAGTGAAAGAACAGATTTTCCACTGAGGTCTTTTTACTTTCTTCATTTGCACAAGCCAGGCAACATAAGCAACCACTGTAACATTAATTTTTTTAAAAAGCATACGAGCCACCACTAAAGTAGACACAATACACAGCCAGTGAATTAAAAAGTTGTCATAACTGTTATTTTGAGCTCCTAGTTGTTGTTGTTGTTACGTAACTTAAAAGTTGAAAGGCGCTCCCACAAGATTAAAGTTTTGAAACAGTTCCTTAAAGTTACCAAACTAAATTCCTGAAGCGCAACCACAATAAAATGTAACAGAAAGAACCACAAAGAGCAAGATGACAAATGAGCCTTTTTCCAATCCAGCGTGCATCCTTGCATACTAACAGAGAAAGTGAGCTTGTGCTTTAAATGATGCCTCTATTTCAATGTAAACAAACGGCTTTAATGGTAAAATACAATTATATTTTCTTAATCTCCATCCATTATCTTTGCACACTTAATTAGCATAAAGTACGTCAAATGAGCTGCTTTTCTGTGTTAAAATGGATTATTCTAAACCTACTGTGTGATTCTTTCTATTCTTGTCATTGTGGCTGGATTTGTCAAAACAGCGATTTTCATTTTAATTACAATACACCCCATTGTGCTTTTATTTGGATGATAATTAGTGCATTCTGTTTATATAAATATTAGAAATACATATAAGACATGGTGCTGAAAAATCCTCTGTGATGGTTGTTTTTATGTTACAACCAGCAAAAAGTCTTCAGTAGGGAAAGTGATTCCTAAACTGCTGGATAGGTTTTTATCACATGCTTTTATCTTACAGTTTTTGTCAAAGTAGAAACGAGGCGGGATCTCTTACGTTTGTCACAAAATATCTCATGGGAAAACTATGAGGTATGTTTATGTACAACTTCATCCCCCATCAATTAAAGTCCCCTGAAAGGAATAAATTTATTCTGCAGTAAATACATTAAAAAATGGTATCATATGATTAGATTAACACATTTAACTCCAAAACATATCACAAACATGACAAACGCATCCTAATATATTTTGATGCTTTCAAGCAGTCCCCTCTAGGCGTTGAACTTGCCATCCATTACATCATCAGGTTGACAGCACTAAAACTTCCTTTAACACCGCTCTAGTCTCAGCACTCATCCTTCAGGTCATAGAGATGAAAACTCTTGGTGATCATCAGCAGGTTCTTCAGCAGCCGCCTTGGTGCTCCACATCAGGAGAGTCTCACCATCATCATCCAGTTGTTCTGTCGTGGTATAATATTCACGAAAAGAACCACAGAAGTGCTTCCACTTCCTGTTCACATTGATCTGGACTCTTGGGGACACTCAGACGGATTCTGTCTCAGGGGGTGCACACGTTGAGTAAGCTGGAGGGACAGGGTTGGGTTTGATGGCTCTGCTCTTCATGTAGGAGATGAGCTGCTCAGGGATTTCCGCCAGAACGTCTTTGGCTAGCCGCGCCATGCTGAGCACGTGGTTACCGGTCCGGTCCATGTAGTCTCTGAACGGTACAAACTGTTGTGACACGGGAAGGAAAGAGGTCAACGACTTCAAATCACGCACAGTTCTGTTCTGCAGGTCCTACTGTGACTGGTTATTGGTAATGCATGATGTTAAACCTTTCCCAGCATCTTGTGTTTCCTCTCAGGACAGTATGCACATCGTTTGCTTTAACTTTTTTGCTGAAAGTAAATGAGGATTTATAATTTTACTGAACCTAGATGAGCCAGCATAATTTGACCAGATCTTACCATCACTACCTGTAGGCTGATGTGAATAAAATGAGAAGTTTTGTGTACATTCTTGGTAATTCGTCATGTTAGCACTGTTTCAATATATTTACATGCACTTAATGATACTTAACAACTTGGTCTAAAAACTTAAATTACATCAAAATAAACTCACTATCACTTTTTCTTAGGAAAAGGTTTATTTGATTGAATAAGACATAACTTTTTGCATAAGTTTGAACAGAAACTGAGTTTGACGACACAAACTGACTCAGGTTGTTGTCTCTCAGTAAAAGTAAAGAATGAATTAAGTGATGAAGATCTGGTTTCTAAGTGTGTTAAAGATCATCAATGCACAAATCATCAATATTCATTATAAGTATTCGGTTAAACCCAGTGATGTTAAAGGAAATGAAATAGTGCTTGAACTTTAAAGTAGTTTAAACAACACATTTACTTTTTCCAGAAGCTTGCTGGGTGCTAAAAGTTGTCTTAACACATGATTATGTGTTGTAGTCCTCTTTAATACAACCTGTAATTTTTTTCATTAAAACTAAACATAAAAAGTCAAATAAATGTACATTCATTACTAGCTGTAAATCCTTAAGCTTATCTATTGTTTTAAAACTTAAACTAAGCTTCAGAATACAGTAGTAGGTTTCAACCATGGACAATGTTCAAATGTCTGTGTTTAAGGTTGCATCTGTGTTTTAGAAAATATAAGTTCAACAACAGTTGTATTTGTTAAAAAAAATAACTTTATCTTAAAAATAAATTTACTGTATATCTTAATAAAGTAAATCTTGGCCCCAGTTTCTAAACATTTGTGTCTAAAGTGCGAATTGAGAAAGACGTTTTTAAATGTAATTCTGAGTCGTTCCGATTATATAAATAGGAGCTTAAAAGAGGAGGAATCCAATTTCTTTCACCTCGAGCTGTTTAGTGCAGACTGTCAGGGAAAATAAAGTGTCGTGACATCAGGCTCAGGAATTTGACAGAACATGTAAAGCTATGCTCACCGATGGGGAAATGATCATTTCTTTTGGTTGAGCCTTCATTAAACATTGAATGTGAGAAATGTTTTACCTGTACAATGTCTCTTTCTGCCAGTTTTCCCCTGGAGGAGATTCTGACGTCATCACCGTCCAGTTCAACCATGGCTGAAGAGAGAAAACGTCTCAGTGACAAACCATCTTAATGGGGCTTTGGCATGTAACTGTGTACTTAAGACGCTAATGAGGCCAAACACATGTTCATACTGTGAACTGATGTCCCTTTATAAATTGGTTTAATAATAACATATTCAAAACAGTGAGAGAGCAGACTTGTTTGATTTTCCCATCAATGAAACCTTTAAGGATCCTCACCATCAAACTCAGCTTGGCCAACTCCAACTATGATGATGGACATGGGAAGTTTGGCTGCCTGTCATAAGAAAGAACCAGCAGTCAGTCAGGTTAGAGAGGTTACATTCTCATGTGTGTGGTTTTCTCCTTCGTTCTTGCCTGCAAAGTTTACATTTGAAACAGCAAGCTTGATTTCACCGAGTCACAGAATAAAAACAATATAGGAAAGGAAAAAAGGAATAGGACAATTATGCATAACAGAATGTTTCTTGACTGTTCCACATCTCATTATGTTGCAGTTTGTTTTGTTTGGGGTGTTCAGAAAACACAACATCCATTATTCAACTCTGGCAGATATAAATCCTGCATATGAGTGATTATTTTAACTAACCACTGTACACATCGTCCAGTTTACGCTTCCTGCTACCAATATAGATGGTTCTATTTAAAGCTGGAGCAGAACATGCTGTTATAATCAAAACATGCCAAACAAATTCCAACAGTGCTTATTATATTTGTCAGAGTCGGCGCTCTGCAGAGTATGAGAGTTTAAATCTGGCGTTAGTGGCTGCAGTTCAGCTCTGATTGTGTCTGGCACTCAAATGTTTTTACAATACGAGCAATATATGCAAAAGAGGTCAATAACTAAAGTGACTAAGATATATATTATATTGTTTATATGAAAAGTGGAAAAAGTCAGAAAATACATTTAAGGAGTTTAAACTTTAATCTGAAAATATATTGTGTTCAAAGTAGGATTCTGTTTGTGTAGTTACTGACAGGAAACAAGTTTTACTCTACAGATGTGACAAGTGCAAGATTAAACAAAGTTTAATGAAGTGCTACACATACATATCTTACATTACCACTTTATCACTCATAGCATTAAAAATACTTTTAACCCATATATTTAGAGCTTTGGTTCAAACCTGAAGTGGATTTTTCTGAAGGAACTGAGTAGTTAATATTAGCTTCAGTTGAAAAACAATTGTTTATTCCGGCCAGATTGATGAGCTAAAGGGAATCTGGAGTCCGTAGCTCATCAGTCAGAATTAAGCTTTTTTCTCCAAATTTAGGACGTTCAAAAGCTTTCTACAACAGGTATACATTTATTGCTCGCTTCAAAGGATCAGAACTATTCATTTACATAACTCAACCTGCACAAACTTTTTTTTAAAAGTCCATAATAAGTTTAATAAGAATCATTTTCTGAACAGCTTGTAGATGCTGTGCCACCACATGACCCTAAACCACAGCACTGATGCACAAAATATGGAAGCCCAAGCATAAATGGGTGAATATGTGCTAGATGTGCTTTTACAGGGTAAAGTAGGTCAGCTTTCCTGGAAAAACCTCCCACAGGGAAAGGTCTGTTACCGATGGGAGTAAATAGACTTGAGAGGACCACCCCCTTCATGGTCTTTATCAATTTACCCCTCCAACTCCTTCCGTTTTTATCTTCTTTTCCACTTTACTCATTCCTCACAACCTCTTCCTGAGGCAAATA
>JARVGV010000111.1:21449834-21473384 GCA_031762435.1 Hypsolebias longignatus | reverse complement strand
TTAAACAGAGGTGGAGGCCTCCATGTTCAACTGTCCCCCTCTTACAATGCTGTTATTGCTAGTATCACTCAGCCCCCAGAGAATAGCAAGCGGCCATCAGAGCACTAACAATCGGTTATTAGGCTGATGGAACATGTGAACAGCTAGTTCTGGATGTCCACAACAAACTGGTTGGTCCATTATGAGACAGGGCTATTTATAAGACTGAGCTTACTGCAGCTCCTCAGACTGAAGAAGTGTTTTGGATAAAAGATGAAACATTTCAACAATTTTTAAATAATCTTTTTACTCCGTCCAGATGACTTAACTGTTAGATTTTTCTACCTGGATCATTGAGCATGCATCAGGACACTATAAAAGCCAAGGTTCTTTATTGTCATTCGCATCACAAGTGGTACATGAGGTGGAACGAAATAACATACACAAGAATGTTTCCAGAAGACCTGTGGGCACTATTTGTGTCCATTAAGAGACTTGGAACCACCGTTAAGTTCATGACAAAAACCAATGCAGACATGTTCCTGTCTTTAGCATTTTACATCACTTTATAATGTAACAGTTTTTTGTTTAATTGTTTTATATAATTTCGTCTATTTACTTTTCATTTTATGTTTTTTTTTTATTGTCTATTGTTGTCTGTACCTCATCTGTGTTCTTTATTTAAAACAGGTCTCTCTTGTACTGTAAATGAGTCCTCGTAACTCAGTGAGACTAACTTGTACAATAAAGATTGAATAAAAATTATAGCAACAACTTCTCAATCAACATAGATCCTGCAAATAAAACTGTTGCTAAATCAAGTTCCTGCTTTTTTTTTTATTTTTATTTTTTTTTATTTAATAAAGGAATTAAATCTAGTTACTGAAGAAATGAATCATGGGAGCATACCTGTACTCGAATTTTATTGTAGACTTCTTAGCTTAACCCCAGAGTGACCCCTGCTGGGCAATGTGTAAAAATGCAAGTTAATTGAAATTCATGGCTTCATTTTTCTCATTTGAAAGACTAGTGATTTTTTTTCTCCAAGTGAAAGCACTAAACCAGATTAAAGGAGCTCTTCTCTCTGCAGGAGGCATGCAGGACTGGAATTATGTCAACACCAACTGCTTTGAGGTGACCATCGAGCTGGGCTGTGCCAAGTACCCCTGGGCCAAAGAGCTGCCAAAATATTGGGAACAAAACTGGCGAGCCTTGCTGAAGTTCATACAGCAGGTAGTTAAATAACCTCTGGACCCGGCTCTTAAAAGACAACTGTGGAGTTTTGCCTCTACTCTTGTTTGTTATGTTTCTTCTTGTAGGTTCACACAGGAGTAAAGGGTACAGTTACTGACTTTAGAGACGGGTCAGGAATTCCTAATGCCACCATCAGCTTGAAGGGAATAAACCACAACATCACTACAGCTCAGACTGGAGATTACTGGAGACTGCTGGTCCCTGGCACCTACTCTGTCACTGCCACTGCCCCTGGGTAATATTTGTATTTCAAACCAAACAGCAAACAAAAAAAAAACGTAAAGTTTCTCTGTACATTTCTGTTTCGAGTGCTGCTAAATTTAAATAACTGTCTTTTTTTCTGTTGTCTGCGTAGTTACAAACCCGTGTCGATCTACGCTACGGTCTCAAAGGATCACGCAGAGGTGGTGGACTTCAGGCTGGCTCGATTTGACTCCGACATTAATGTCCAGACTACCAGTGGTCCTAAGACCACACAGAGCCCATCTGAAAAGGAGCTGCAGGTCTTAATCAGTGAGCTCTCTGCAGACGGAGGTTTGGAGCAGCTGGTCATGAGCACAGCCTCTGACAACAGCCTCCACTACACAGGCTCTAAAGACCTCTTCAACTACTTAAGAGGCCTCACACTTAACTTTTCCAACATTACTAAACTCCAGAGGTGAGCAGGTTTCCTCTTATATCAACTGTTAGCTACACGCTGTGCATTTTTTTTCTGTTAAACTGGGTGACTGAGGTCAACATTGTCTCAGTTTCATAACTTTTTTTTACCCGTTATATTATTCACGTTTAATAAATATTCTGTCTAATTTCTGTCTCTTTTTTTTAAATGTAGTTTGGGCCAGAGTGTGGAGTTCAGAACTATTTGGGCTCTGGAAATAACCAACAACCCAGAAGAAGTTGATCCGTCTAAACCAAAGGTCCGCTTCGTGGCAGGGATCCATGGGAATGCACCCGTGGGCACGGAGCTGCTGCTGGAGTTCGCTGCCTTCCTGTGCATCAACTATCACAAGAACCCAGCCATCACCAAGGTGAGCATCTGGACAAACAGCTGTTTGAACACAACGCTTTGAAAATATGGTTTAAGTGATGCCTTGTTGTTCCTTCTCCAACCTTTTTTGTGTTTTTCAGCTCATAAACGAGACCCGAATTTTCATTGTGCCCTCCGTCAACCCCGACGGGCGAGAGCAGGCTCATGAGAAGCAGTGCACGTCCTCCCAGGGCCTGGCCAACTCCAATGGCGTCGATCTAGACAGAGACTTTTTCAGTCAGTTGTTTGGCACAGACTCACCTTGGTTCACTTGAGACATTATACGATTTTTATTCATGTTTCTACTCGACTAGGCAACGAATCACGTCGTATGGGTGAGACTCAACCCGAGACGAGAGCCATGATGAATTTCATCCAAAACGGGGACTTCACTCTGTCTGTATCTCTGGACGGAGGCTCTCTGGTTGTCACCTACCCTTATGACAAGCCTGTTCAGACAGGTATCATGCCTGTGCACAGAACACACGTCTGTTTGCCTGATTGTATGCAAACTAAAATGAACCAAGTGGTCTTTCTTATTTTGCAGTTGAAAATGAGGCCACGTTGAAGTACCTGGCGAAGGTGTATGCCAAGAACCACCAGAAGATGCATCTGGGAGATATTGCGTGCTCTAACAATGGACAAAGTACGACATTGGAGGAGCGTTTGGAGCTCGTTACAGCTGTCGTCATCACAGTTCTCATAAGTTTTCTTATTTTCAGAGGGCAACGTCCCAGGTGGAGTTATGAGAGCAGCAGAGAAACAGAGTCACATGGGGAGCATGAAGGTAAAGTTTGCCGTTGCTGGAAGCGAGAGTGTTTGTGGGCTGCAGAGAACCGACTGATATGTCAAACATATTGAACAATATGGCCCACTGTCAAAACATGAACAGATTTGAAAGAATCTCCCAAAAAAGTCATCTTTGGATGTGCGTCAATACCTGATTAAGTTTTGGAGTCAACCTAGTTCAAGATGGCCGCCTCAGCTAATCCACCTTAGTCAACACAAGAATGACTATAACTTCTTCAGATTTATGGATATTGAGCTACAATTTGGTGTGGTAGTAGCCGAGAGTCACACTCAACACTCACTCTGAGCACAAATAAATCTCACAATATACACATGAAATTATGGGTGAGGTTTGACCAAAACATCCCTTTTCATCTTAAGATGATCTTAGATTAACTCTGACATAAAAGGTGGCGTGTGAGCATTTTGTCTCTTCTTTAAGAATACAGCTTTAATTAAAAAAAAGTGACAAAGTTAGATGCTAACCTTTGCCCTTCGTTATTTTCCGTCTTCGTGTCTTTCCAGGACTTCAGTACGGACTTGGGACACTGTCCAGAGATCACCGTGTACACGGGCTGCTGCTTGTTCCCTCCTGCTGATCAACTGGTCACTCTCTGGGCCGAGAACAAGAAGGCGCTCCTCAGCATGTTGGTGGAGGTGGGATTTAATCACATCAACATTTATGATAAACTGAAGTAACTTGTTTCCCACTGAATATTGAATTGATAGCACGCAAAAGACACAATGATGTAAAAATGTAGTTTAAAAGTTTATTTAACTGGGACTAAACACTCTTATATATCAAGTAATGCAAGCATCACTGTATGTATGCCTCCTAGCTCAGTTTCAATTTTAATTCTTGTTTCTGATTAGACTTTTAAAACTAATTTAGACGTCTAAACTTTTCAACTCCCAGTTTTTATTGCTTCTGTTTCCCGAGAAAACACCTACACTGAGAAAGAAAAAAGAGATTACTGTTTCCTCTATTTTGGAATTGGCTGCAAAATTATCAGGGCTCCTAAAAATACTTAAATGGACACCAAATATTATTATTATGAAATATATATTATAAAGGAAACATTTTATTGTTAGATGTAACTGGGACCCTGTGTACATAATCTCGTTTCATCACATGTACCACATGTGGTGCGAATGACAATAAAGATTCTCTGACTCTGACTCTCTGACTGCTGCCAGGTAGACAGGAATGCATCTACGGCTCCTCCTTTTCAACTCATTGGGCATTTGGGGGTGTAGTTGAGGTATTATTTGCTTTTGAGATGTTAATCAGTTGCTGCCTGTTGTAAAAACTACCTTGTTGTCATGGTTACGCATCACAACAAATGTCCAAACGTGAAAAAGTTTCCGTAAAATCCTTCCAGCTGCACAGCAGACCAGAGGGAATAATCATTCGAAAACAGACATATATATCCTGAAAAGGAGGAATTAAGTTTTCAAAAACAATATCCCAGAATGAAAGTAACAGCTACTTCAACATGCAGGCACCTTGAGTGGTGTAAATGTTTATAGACTAATATAAAGGTTTATAATTCATATATATTTTATTATTCAACAATCCCATGTAGAATCCTTTAATTCCTAGAATTCCTTTAGCGTGACAGTTAGACAACTCTAATAAATGCAGTTTCTTTCCTACATTCATTAAAGTTTTAAAATCTATAAATGCATGCTCTCTTTAGAGTAATGTCAAATACAACTTCTGAGATATAGAACTGCTTTGATCCCAGCTTTGCCTGCAGCCCATGGTGAATTTGAAAATCAGCGATTTTGCATTTGTTTAACGCACCACAGAAAAGGAAAAGCCCCCTGCTTATTTATGTTTTTATACATCACCTTTTAAAAGCACTGTTTTAGTCAGTCAGCTAGCTGAGTATAACAAAAACTGGTAGAATATTTGCTCCAGTTTTAAGTAGCAAAATAATATATTTTTTAATGTAATGTCAAATGTTAAGCATTCATTGTAACGTATGAGAAGGTGCAGCTCATTCCAGGCCAAAGCAGAATTCAATTTACCATTTTTTCAGTGGCACTCCAGCTGTGGACATGCTTGTCATTATTTTAGATCAAGAAAGGAAATGCATGCGAGCCCTGCTGAAGCCTTAGCAGGAATCGAGTCGTTTGAAGGTCAAACTTGTTGCAGATCTTCATCGAGCTGTGACAGCTGATCTGACTATGACTCACACTGAATCCCATATGGCTGAAGCAAAAAATACATTAGAACTATACTAGCTGTGGTTTGCATTATTAGCAAAGTCAGCCTGAAGCACAGCACTGCAACAATTGAACTTTAAAGAGTGGATTATGCCTGAGGGTCAATGAAGAAGTAGGGTGCGTTCCTCTTTTGTGTTTGTTTGAGCAGGGAAATGTTGCCTTCTTTCGTTTTTACAGCACTAGATGTTCCAAGTTCACTCAAAGTTCCCATGGCTGTAAAGTATGTAGCGAAATGTGCCATAGAAGCAAATGTGGCCCCCAAGGCATCGTCTTCGATCAATAGCACAATACAAGTCCAGTGACCATAGCGTTCAACCGTAACTGCTGCATAATGTTTAATGGGACAATAGTTAAAATGGAGCCTAAGGGCAGACACACTTAATTTCCAGGCTTTTTCTTTAAGGTCCAGGGAGGCTGGTCTCAAGGTGAATTAACTGTCCCTGAATTATTGATGCTCGACTCCACTCCTCCACCGTGCAGCTCAATGATTCCTCAAAGAGGCAGTGGAATGTTCACCAATAAAACCAGTAAACCTCGCCCACTCTGCAGGTCAAATTATCATTTTGAGGTCACAGCAGCAACTGGCACGCCCATCAAAGTGGGGAATAAGACCCAGTGATTGGTTAATTATCAGCTCCAGGTGCATCTCCCTGCTCTAATCTCAGCTGCTGATAAAGTGAGCAAGTACCGAAAGGCCAATGTTCTTTTAAATTAGTCATGCATTATTGAGCACGGCATTTCCTGGGACACTTACTAGTTAACGTGAAGAGGAAACACGAGCTGAATGAATAAATACCTCCCACCTGGTACGATATCTGTGGTGCATGACTTCCTTTTATGGGTTTTGTACCGAAAACTGTATTTTACTGGTATGACTGGTCCTGAGCAAGGAGGCCTCAATCCCTCTGCATTAAATCTGCAGTAGGAAATCAATGATGATGAAACAGTTTGAAATGTAATGGAGTTGATCTATTTTTTTTGTAACTGAGCAAGGTCTACATGCTAAAAGAGGGCATAAAATCAGCATTTTACATTCTTGCATTTAAATATGTGAATGACTCCAATCATACAGCGTTAGGCTTTTTATGCAGTAAAGCTCAGCAGTAAAATACAAAAATTGTAAACCTCTGTGTTTGGAGTTACATCATGTATTCATTTTGAAACGGAAAAGAAATCATGTTTTTGGTTTTCTTGTGCATCAATTAGTCGTATTAAGGGTTTTATTTATTTGCTGAATATACGAAGGAACAAGTTAAATTATCCCAATATGGTAGTCCCTCATTTATCGCAGGTGTTTGGGACCACACCCACCATAAGTGAAAACTGCGACATAGGGATGCAGTAGTGCAAGTTCCAGTTCAGTTCAAGTTCAGTAAACTTTGTCCTGACGTGTGCCAGACTGCAATCACACTCACTCATCACCTGTTACTCCCAATCGCCCTCCTTAAATAAACAATGTACATTTAAATACTGTAATATAAAAATAAAAAAATTAAAATCCATGCAGCTTGGATTGTTTATTTAAAATATTACAGCATTTAAATTTAAACTGTAGAGAAGAGAAGTGCAGCAGGACATCAAATGGATGTCGCACAGCTTCAGCTCTGCAACACGGAGCAGAAATGCACTTTTTGATCAATTACACTTCAACGACTGAACATAGAAGTTCTAAAATAATTAAAAATAACTTAACACTTTTATATTTTGTAGTTATGACGATTGTACAATGTGACATACTTTGAATTTTAAGGTGGAAGACAAAAGTCAATCAATGCATCTGGACGGCAAAGGGTTAACCCTTCACAAAGCTGCTGCAGCACAAATGTGTGTGTGGCAGAGAAGGAGATCAGCTGATCAGCTGCAGGAGGGAGCTTTCCCTTGCATTTGTGCACTGCACACATGGTGTGAAAGCATTAAAAATAATTTATTTTAAATAAACATCCCATGGCTCATCCATCCATCAGCCAGTTGTGTCATGTCCAATCTTATTTAGAAAAACTGCAACATAGCGAATCCACGATAAACGAACCACGAAGTAGCGTGGGACTACTGTATTTTATTATGAGCATCAAAGAGTTAGAAGGAACATTAGTAAATATGTAGTAGCATTATCTAAACTAGTGGTTCGGTGCATAGAATGAATTTTGATGACAGCCTCTTATCTCTTAAAAAATCAGGTGATTTAATGCAGGTGCGCAGAGAATGAAAAGGCATACTGTAAGACCTAAGGAGAGTGGGATTTTTTTTAATACCATTCACATTTCTCCATAATTCATAAAATCACCTACAAATTTCTGTTTGCATTCTGCAGACTCTACCAATGCAAAGCCGTCTATGTGTATTGATGCTGACTGGAGATCTCACGTTTACGACTACCGTCTTGTGTCAACTCTTTTCAGCTGAAATCAAACAAGAAGAAAACAAACGAGCAGAGGGAGAAGTGAAAGAAGGCCTTGAGGCTGATAGATTTTTTTTTAACTGAGAAAATGGAGGGAAGGAATAAACGGCATGCTCCTCGCTTGCCGTGAAACCAAAAGTGAGCCGTAAGCTGTCCTGACAGATCCCCGGTTTGATCAAGTGAATTGAAAGAGATCAAGCAGCATACTTCAGCATCACTACAATTACCTGGCCAAAGATTCTGACGCATCGCTTCTGAAGAATACCAATGAGAACTCTCGTTCCCTCCTCCAAGCATGTTCCAGTTTATTCCTTTAAAATAAAGGCTCCAATGGCAATAATTCATCCCATATTACATTACCAATATTTCTGAATAATGTATAGCTTGTGTAATTTCCCATTTAGAAGTACTTTGTCTTAAAATCGGTATTTACAAAGTTTGTATCCTCCATTTTTCATCAGTGGGGCTGAGGTGGATGAAGATTAGAGAAAGCCAAAAAAGGAAGCCCTTGACGATGCCGTTAACATTAGGCCATAAGGATGAGGAATGGTTTTGATATTTAGCAGTCCAGGAATGTGCCATGCAGACCCCAGCACATGCCTGCAGTAATGAGAAAGGATTATTTCTGCAAAAACATGAGCACAAGTCTAAAAAAGATCCTTTTTGTTTTTTTCACATTGTGGTTGTTGCAGTGGTTTCTTTCTACATTGTATTTTATGAGGTGAAATAATTGTAATGTTATCACACTGAATGATTTATTTTGCAATTTCACACTCAAGCAGAGGTAATGCACTTATTGTTTTTATTTTAGAAAGAAGAGCTAGCATATCAGTTAATAATAAGAGAAAAAGGGATCGTATTACCCAAAATAAATTGAAAATTGTCCTGGCCAGTGAATCCAGTAAATATGTCTGAATGACAGGGGGATTAATGCAAATTAGCAAAACTAACTTTAGTTGAGAAAAAGAGCAACGTAGATGGATGCCAGGCAGATAATGTGGCTTTGTGCCTCTGTAAATGTTTGGGGCAGTGAGCTGCGCAGAATTAGAGAAGGTTGCCAAAACGTTATGTGGGTTTAAATGGGATTATACCACTAATCCTCCTGATCTAGCATCGCTGATAAGAATTCATAATCCCTTACCTCACCAGATTAAAGGAAAACACACCAGCCACTTCTAAATGATAGCAGCAAACGTATGCTGGTTCTCAGAGAGGAAAAGATGGCTGCTTCATACGTCTAATGCAAGATGAGCTGGTGTTTGTGTTGCAGAAAGGTAGCTGCAGGCAGACTGTGCAAAGCTTTTTGAATCTTTGTTACAATGAGAACCAACCAAGTAAATAGGGCACAAAAATCATGAAACCAACGCAGAAAGATGGCAACAATTAAAAGGAAACAGTGTTCTTATTTTTTACCAACAGTAACAAAGTGCAAAACCAGATATATGAAGCAATGTGCCAAAATGACATGATCAGTGTTGTTTTATTTTTATTTTTTAAGGGAGTGCCGTGGTTTAGTGTGATTCAGTGTTGATGTTTTGACTGCATAAATCACGTCACAGCTTTAATGACAATAATAGTGTTTGATTTCTTGAGATTCTAAATAAATGAGGCTCTCATCAACCACCTGCAAGCTCGACATCGCTTGTTTTGACAGTAGTAGAGAAGATTAAGAGAACCTGTCAATCAGAAGGCCACGTTTTCATCCAAACGCAAAAAAAAAAAAACTGCTGAAGCCAGAACAGCTATACTCCAAACTGCGATTCCACTAGCCAGAAAGCGAAATTTTTATTTAGAGCACACCACTTCCTGCCGGCAAGAACAGGACATCCCTCTCCATCAGAGGCCAAAAGACCTGCTCAGTTCTCTTTGTTGTTTCTCTCACAAGGAGCTGCAGTTTCTCCAGTTTTGTCACTGCAGGCATGCGACATCAACACGACACTGATTGATCTTTCCCCCCCCCCCCTGCTAGCACTGGGTACAGGTAATTAAAGCCCTGTTGCACTGGGATGCCCTGACCCAGATCAACAATGCAGAAGTTTTTAAATGGTGCAGCAGATCTGAGTCACTCCATCATCTCCTTTGAAGCCGGTCCAACGTCAGGTCATGACAGAAGTGAAAACCTGCTTTGGGTGCGAAACAAGTCATGAAGGTTTTTTCTAAACAGCCTTGCAATCAATATCTAACAACTCCTCAGTGTAATAAATAAGCTATTTTCTTTCTTTTTTTATTTATTTTTTGCAAAACAAATGTCATTTGTTTTCTACATTACGTCACTCGGCTAATGATTGTTATTTGTGTTTGACTGACGCATTAAAAAAAGAGACAACCATGTTTTTTTTCATTAAACAGAGTCAAAGTAGTGCCTAATAAGTCCCTGGTCCATTGGATGAAAAGTTCTTGTACACTCAGCATGGTTGAGATTTTCCTCGTTCTAAGCAGGACAGCACATTATTAAACAGGGACCCTTGTTAATGTCCAGCCTCGGAGCTCAGACATTTAGTGACGCAGCAGAATGCTCTAATTGTGTGTAATGTCCAGAGGACACTGATTGCTGAGAGCCGTCTTCACCGCCCTCTCAAGCAGAGCAGGCCAGCATGGAGCTAAAAGTTAGCAAGACACTGTTCCTTTACCTCAACATTTATTGTATCAGGACTGAGGGAAGTTTATTTCACCATTAAACAAATTCCCTTCACTGTGACTCATTATGTAAAACAGTGGTTCTGAAAAGATGCTGAGCCGCTCAGACATTACATTAACCAGCAACATTAACATTTCTGTCTGAGGCGGAGATGAGACAGTGATGCTCTGGTTGATGGCTTCGGTTTTCCCTCAGTGGTGAGGTCTAAGAAGCCTCACGTCTTCTGAGCACATTTTGTAACTGGTCTTTTTTAATGCATTTCTACTTTAAATATTATGTAATGTTGCATTTTTACAATACTCTGTACAGAAAAATCCATTAAAAAGCTGCATTCAATCGGATGTCACAGAAAATGCACAAAGCTGGATCCTATTTCTCCTTTTAGCTCATCGTCACATTTGTGTTGCCACCATTTGTGTCTCAATCCTTTTTGTGATAAAAGACAGACGGAAAAGGTGTTTTAGCCCTAAAAACTGAGATTTTGTGGGTAAACTGCACAAAAAAATGACAATGTGAGTATTTTCTCAGTTTAATTAAATCGCAATGCTCAGTTGGATTTTTATGGTGTTTTCAAGTTCAAGTCAGTTTTACTGTCATTCTCATTCTCATGTGGTACATGAGGTGGAACAAAATTATGTACACTGGGTCCCAATTACATTCAAAAATAGCAAAATATGAATTTTTAAAAGATTCAGTAAATAAGGATCTAAGATATAAACTAAGGTATACGCTAAACAAATGCCAAAAGGTACGCTAAAAGATATAAGACATATGCTAAACACTAATAATGTAACAACAGCAGCACAACCATGAGTCTGTGTGAGCAGATGGGTATGAATTTATACAGCATGTATAGCATGAGATCAGCAGCATGAGATCAGCAGCACAGATGTCACATATCAATTAAATTGGCATTACAGTGATTTTTTTATTTTATATTTTATTTTTTTACAGTGATGATCCTGGTTAGTGATTGATGAGTCTAACAGCTTCAGGGTAGAAGCTGTTCCTCAGCCTAGTGGTTCTGCACTTAATTCTCCTCAACCTCCTGTCTGAGGAGAGCAGGGCAAAAAGTGAGTGTGCTGGGTGAGTGGGGTCCTTCATGATGCAGAGCCTTCAAAAACCCTGAGAGCATATCAACACTAAATAGGAAGGAGAGGCAAAGTGATGAATCTGTTTGATGTTCTTTACAGTGTTTTGTGATGGTTCTGTTCTGTTTTCTGACATGCTTTAGCCACTAAAAGAACAACATATACTAAAATATAAAGCAAAAAGAAAAATAAGCAAGACAAAATATCTTCATAGAATGAAACGTTACAGTGCAACTCACCCACCGATGTGTCATCTAAACTAAATGAAAACTTATCAAGGTCAAAGTTTGTCAGAGGAGACAGAATAAACTCACACCTCAATCAACACCTCCGACTGCCTCCAGGAAAAGGTTTGAAATATTCGGGAGAAGTATTTATCACACTGCTCTTGAGTCAGGTAAGGTTGCATCATATTTCACTGTTTGCCATTCTTAATCTCCGTCCTCATTTGAGTTGTAAAAATAAAAATAAACAATTCAAAGTCTTTTAATCTGAGACTTGTTTTGGAGAGCTCAGGGTGTTTACTGGTCCATTAAAGCATCGCAGGTTGAAACAAGTTGTTTAAAAGCATCACTATCACCCAATTCACTGCTGATCATCCTGTACTCCTGTGAGCGGCATCACTTAACAAACGCTCTGTGTCACTCAAAGCTTGACCTTGAAAAGTCTGTATTGATTATTGTCACTGAAGCCTTGTCACATGTCAGGTGTAGTTTCAAATGAATTGAAGATTCAGTTGCTTCCCTCAGTGGACGAAGGAAGTTGTGTTTGTTTGTCTCAGACTGCTTGCATCTTATTTTTTTATTTACCCTTTGTTTATACAGGTAGGCTCATTGAGTCATGAGAATATGGGGTGCCATTTGTAAAGTTACACAGTCAAACATTAACATCAATATTTTTAGTTTATTTAGCTTTTCATAAGATTTTTTTTTATAATCATGTTTTCACCGTGTAATTCATACGTGTAAAAATGTCATAGTTTCTAATAAAATATTTAATTTACAAGCTAAATATTTAGTTTACAAACTTAACTTTAAATTTCTATTTAGCTAAATGTTTAGCTAGCAATTTAAATATTTAGGTCCAAACTAAATATTTATTTAGCAAATTAAATACAGTATTTATTTTGGAAATTAAATGTTTAGTTTTGAAAATAAATATTTAGGTCCCAGCTAAATATTTAATTAGCAATCTATATATTTATTTTATAAATTAAATGTTTAGCTTGGAAAATAAATATTTAGATCCAAGCTAAATATTTAATTAACAAATTCTGTATTTATTTAGGAAATTAAGTGTTTAGCATGGAAAATAAATATGTAGGTCATAGCTAAATATTTAATTAGCAAATTAAATATTTAGCTTAGCTATGACATGTTGAGCATAAAATTAAAAGTTTAGTTTAGAAATTAAATATTTAGCTTGGACGATAAATATTTGTTTGAAAATTAAACATTTAGTTTTGAAAATAAATATTTAGCTTAGAAATAAAATGTTTAATTTACACTTAAATATTTAATTCAGTGTTTGTAAATTAAACCTTTATTTTAGACATAAACATTTAATTTGTAAACTATTTTCTAGTGTGGTGCTAAATATTTAGCTTGCTAACTAAATATTTAACTTGTAAGTTAAGCACCAAACTAAACTGGGATTCCACCACGCTGACGAGTCCCAAACCCCACAGGTGGCCTACAATACTCAGACCACCCACAGTTAATGCTGTCACTCTATCAGAGAAAGAATAAAGAAAGAAATTATTTAATGGAAAAGCAGAGCAGTGCAAGAATAAATAAAATATAATTTCCATGAACCTGTGTAAATATCTGAGATTGAATTTATTTTGCTTCAATTTGAGTAACTGTTAGCTTGACTATCCCCCTTGATTGTAAATTATAGATCAGTTATTATTGATCTGTTGCAGGGAAGACACTGACTGCTCATAACATCTCCAAAGAACCCTATAGGTGAACAATTTTTGTCATGTGAATGCACATTAAAATCCTCCATTGTCTTTGTTTTAACCTGAAAGTAACATATGATGAAAATAATCTGCAGATTTAAAAAGTGAAATGAATAAAGAGGTATATTAAATGTATGTTCTTCCTCATGACCTATCAGAAAAGTACTTTATTCATTACTTTAAAGACATAGATCCCATTTGCTAGCTTTGAGTTTTCCTCCATGAAGCAAATAAATTGAATTAGGGTCTAATTTAGAGTAAAATTAACCATATGTCAGGCAAGCGTTTGGACTGCGTCACCTTGTGTGTTACAAGCCACTAATGAGCAAACTACACCAACTGTTCTCAGCAGCGACATGTACTCTGCAGACTGTTCTGAGAGTCTCATGCCATTTGACATAAAAAGACTTTTCTGCATTATACATTGTAAGAAATGTGTATGACAAACTGTTCATATCACCTAACGTGTATCAGTGTGATAGAATCAAGACGTCAAAAATTAAAATACTTTTTGCGTCATACAAGGTTGTTATTTCTTTTGCAGTTTTATCTTTTTTATTTATTAATTTTGTTGTAAAAAATGATAAGCCTGCAGAATACTAATCAGCAAAAGTTTGCTTTTTATTTAATAGAATAAAACATGAACTCTGTGAAACAAAAAGACACAAAAGTCAGAGTAAACTACATTTTATAGTCTTTTTACAAAACAAAAGAGAAAACTGAGATCCACTGACATTAGCAGTGGGAAGCTAGCATGACATGATTGATTACATTTGCCTTTCTTGTCACTGTGTGTCTTTGAACGTGACTTTTGCAGTCATGTACAACGTAGCATTGATACCGAAACAATAGCATTTTTAGCACAATTGCATTTCTGAAAAAGAGCGTGAAAGACAAAAAGACTGAGGAGAAGGTTTGGATGAGTAAAAAGAAATACAAAGCACAATGAGGAGAAAAGGGGGTCAAGTCAGTAAAAAAAAAAAAAAAAAAAAAGAATCTGGCAGATAGAACGAAAACGAATAAATGAAAGATGAAGTGTGGAAAATGGGGAAAGGGGTGCGGATGTGCTTCTTAAGCAGGTTATTCGATGCAGCGTGCCTTTAGAGGGCTTGTTTAAGCATGACTAACAGATTTCCTGAGTCCCAGCAAGTGTCATTCCTTGAAGCTACTGTGCAGAAAGCCACTGTCGTCTAAAAAGACAAGACGAGGAGACAGAGCACCCTTCCATTAAACTTCTCTGCTATTAGCTGTCACAGAAGTGGAGGAAAACTTCACTTCCATTGAACTGAATACCACTGGGAACACAATATCAAAGACAAACGTGCTTTCTTTGTGCGTCTAAACTGCTTTTGTCATATGTATAAGTTAAATGACTGTAAACTATCATCTGAACAGATCAAAACCATCATCATCACTATCTCCGCAGTGATCAAAGTGCCCTGCTGAAGCTGTTGAATCAATATATTTTCTATCATGTCAGCTTGGGGGCTGCTGAGTCTATTTTCTGCCTCTGATGTGGGGTGTGAAGCCCAGTTTGCAGCATGCTGGTGAGCACAGTCTCTTGATCCTCGTCATCCTCTTATTCAGCACTGAAGGGCACCGAGCTCTGTAATCCAGCCCAGGAGCCCCTGGCAGAGTTTGTGGTTGCCTCCAAGAGCCCCGCTGTTCTCAATTCCCCTCCGCCGTGGCCGGCACTGCCTCGTACTTCACATCATAAAAGCACACTGTCTCGCAGTTGAACACAAACCCTTCAGTGTGCTGAACGCCTCATCGCACTCTCAATAAGAGACATAACTAAGGGAACAACGTACGGTTCCAGTTGAGGCTGGGCAGCATGTCAGCTTTTGACATCATGTTGTTGTGTTACAGGAGAAAAGAGAATCAGACAATAAGAAGAGTGTGTTGGAGTCGTTTTAAAAACCACCACGCATGTAGCAACGTGTGGGACAAACTGTGGCTGCTCTGCACTGAAAAGAGTCAAATGTTTGTCCTCAAATTCCCTCAGCCTGTCAGAGGTGCTGCAACCTGGTGTGAGCTGCACAAGTAAAGTTGTCTTTAAAGTTGTAAAAAAAAGAAAGAGACCACCACAACACAGCTAAAAGTTTGACTTGTTTCACAACACAAACTGAAAGGGTGACTTCCTGGAAAGTGAAGAAAGTCTTCCTGCCTTCAGGATCCACATGATAAAGTATGAAATTCACATTTTACACCAGAGCCTCTAAGACTTCAAAATGCTTTTGAGCTAACTAAATAAACGTGGTCAACTACTTTTAAACAACCATGACAGATGTTAAAATAGGAGACATTTTAAGTGTTGTTTTTTCTCGATGTAATAAACAAGATTCATTTTTAATATATGTTCTTGTTTTTAGTATTTCACCCTGTTTTACAGCACCCTGGTTTATTGTTTTATAACACTACTCTTATTTTAACCGCATTTTTAATGTAGTTTGTTGTTTCATTGTTTTGTTGTCTGTACTTTACATGTTCTGTCTGGAACAGGTCCGTCTTGTAAATGAGTCCCCGTGGCTCAATGAGGACAACCTGTATAACTAAAGGTTGAATGAATGAATGAATGAATATGAATGAGAACCATCTTCCAGAATTATTAATCTGTTAAAGCAAATATTTGCTTTTTTTCAGTACCACATGCTCAATTATCCCCATTCTAAAAGATCACACACACACACACACAGACACCAAAAAAAATAAATAAATAAATAAAAAACACTACAAGTTTAGTGTTATACTGTTCACCTGGTCCTATGGGTTTTAATGTTATTTTATTTTCATCTGATTTAGAATTGAATAATAATAAAGTCATTCAAAGCATATATTATTTATGCAGCTCTTAAAAATGATGCATGATAAAGATGATACCTTGAAATTCAGCACTTTAGGCTATTTTAGTTCACAAACATCACAAGTTTCTTAAACTTTGTTCTTTCAGCTGCATCTTCAAGATTATGGGAGATTCTCATCTCAGTGCAATGTCCAGAAAAACTCAAACATGCACTGATAAGTTTACTTCTTTAGTGTTAGGATGCAAGAAAAGTTTTCTTTAAAAAATAAAAATAAAAAAATAATAAAAAAAAGTGTAGCGCTAATTAAAATGTGTTCTGCAAACTTTTAGTTGAGAAGACATCTTGTTTCTCCTATTTTCTAGTTTCTCTCCATTGAAAATCTGTAAACTATAAAATACTTTAAATCTATTCTCACGTTTTCACAATGAAAACATATTTTATTCTAAGAACAAAGTTACAACATAAACTAAATAAAGGTTGGGTTTATTTTTTTAGAAAATATTTTATTTTTATCAGCAGTTTTGCTTGCAGAATTAAAATTGCAACAATAAAATCTGACCCATTAAAAATATATGAATTAGGCTTTAACATTCAAAATAAGGACATGACAGCAAAGAGGTACAGTAAGTACTGATCAACAACATCTGTCTCCCATGTTCCTTCAATGGAAGTGCCCTCTGTTAGTTTAATGATAATAAGCTGCAGTTGTCTCACTGAAACAAATATGCTTTGTTTGTAACAACATACTTCATTCAAATCCCACACATTTTCCAACTTCATTGGAAAAACCGTGATCCAGTCTCAAGTACATCAACATCAAAATATCAACAAATATCTTTTGAACAACAGAAAAATATGTCATGCACCACTGCATCTAAAAAAAAACTATTAAATTATGATATTTAGGGGCAAAAATGTCCAGCATTTCTATTAGTTTGAGGGTTTTAAAGCCCAATGTATCTCAATGACTTGACTGCTTCATGGCATATCGCCTTCCTAATGACAGCAGCTATATAGAGGAAGCTCCCGGTCATGTTCAATTACACATTCCCATCCAAGCACACACGTCTAATCTTGGACTGTAATGTACAACACAGAGGGCAGCAGGAGGAAGACGTATTCCTCCTCACCTCATCTCTGCTGCAAAGTGTTAGGTGAGTATTCATTATCTCATATCAAATTGTTCTATTTGTCTGGTTGACATAATAAATCTTTGGAGGGTAAACAGAAATTAAAAGGACACTCACACTAATGGTTTCTCCAGTCGACTGGCAGGTGAGCCCACAATTTCTCCCAGTGTGCAGAAGACCTGTCCCAGGAAGTCCTGCCATGGGATGGGGGTGCAATAAAGCATGATAGAGAGAGATAGGACAGGGGGATGCATGGGGAGAGTCACAAGGAAAGCCAGTGAGGAGTTAAGCATCATTATATGCCTGTACAGTATAAGATAACGTCTGAGGCAGACACGTACGTTAAAGTCGTTGGGCTTCCAGGGTGGAGAAGGAGGAAGAGGAAGAGAGAGAAAGACCAGGCGGCAGCAGTGACACAACAGAGCATATCATGGCACAAAGGACACACAACTCAAAAACCAGACTGCCATCACAGCACGAGAAAGAAGAGCACAAATGGATGTGTGACAAAGCAGAGAGGCAGAGAATGAACTGCAGATTCTCAGAGGAGGAGAAAAGGAAAAATGAATAAGCCAACGAGAAGGAAAGTGGTCCGTGCGGTCATCCAGAGCATGGTACACAGTGCAAACACGCAACAACAACAAGAGCTACATGAGAAGGTCACATCGGATGGAACAAATGTTAGTAGTATGCAAACCAAGTCTATCAAATATATTATTTGGTAATTGTACAGGGTCATTTTCATTCAAAGTATCTGCATTAAAATAAAACCAACTGCACACTCTAAAATAAAGCTTTAATTCTTTAGGACAAAGACCGCTTTTTAGATCAATCATTATTTCAAAAAGCTTTATTTTCTCTTGAAAATCAACATGTGAAGAAGAAAATATGCTGAATAGCTTTGATAATGATGTGCAATGCTTCATTTCTTATTTTAGAGGGAAAAATAAGGTGGACAAGAGTAAAACTAGATGCAAGTGAAACTAATTTCCATTGCTATGAGATACTATAACGTCATCCTTTTAAAGGGAGGTGAATGGTAAAGAGAAGAATCGCCAGTTTGTCGAATGAAGCACGTTTCACTCATTATCACAAAATATATTTGAGCGTCCGAATGCCACAAACTTTGGTTTGCATAAAACCTAAACATGAGAAACATGCACTGTAGGATAAAAGTTAGAGAGTGAAGTTGAGCTCCTCTTCCACCACAAAAAAAAAAAAAAAAAAAAAGTTGTTCACTTACATGTTTTGCCAGGTCTGGACTTTTAGAATCAATATCATACCTGGAAGTGTAAAGAAACCACAAACCACTGAGGTCAAGGTGTGGGCAACACGCCACAAGATGGTTCACATATACTGACTAAAGATTATTGCCTGTTAAGAACACACCTGGGTCCCCACAGGGGGCAAATGGGCGCAACCAATAATAATGCATGGGCTGTAATCCCACAGTTATCAAGTGAATCATTCTATAGTTTATGGGCGTAATTTGCATATTGTGCCAAGGGGCGCATTTTGAAACAACCCATCACTGCAGGAAAAAAAAAAAAGTTTCACACATCTGCTAGTCAAACTTAATGTAAAAGTAATTAAACCTGAGCACACCCAAGCTCCCACCTCTGTGATAAAATAGAGATGTGAATTCGTAAGACTAATTGTGAGAGGATGCGCTCTCTCTCTCTCTCTCTCTCTCCGTTCCCATTCAAATATTGCATCATCAAAGCATGTCAAGCGAATTCATTAAGAGTTTAAAGATCCTCTGGGACCTGAAGCTCAGTCCTCGATACATCCGCTAAGGCCATCAGGGACTTCATGCTTGAGAGATTTTTATTTTTTTATTTTTTTCGGAGCATATCTCTTCTCCAACATGAAGCATCAGAATGAGAAGAGTGACTGATCCCGAATCTGTTCTGGGAGACTTTGATATGAAGCCGTACCTCTCTGACCCTCTCATATTCTAGCCTTTTCAGAAGAGAAAAGGCAGAACAAAAGGAGGACAGGAGTCTTTGTGAGTTTTAAAGGACTTGGGTTGGAGCATTTGTTTTGCTTTGGATCAGGGAGATGAGGAATGAGGCTCAGTGTGAAATATTTATGACATTTATACCAATCTTCTCTAAATTAATGACTACTGAGACGTCGAACAAATAAATTGTACCCCAGGAGAGCTGAGTCTGACAAGAAGAAAAGAGGAAAAGGAGTGATTTACAGAGAGCAAGAGACAGGAAAAAGACAGAGATGAAGAGATATGAAGGGATAGAAGAGATTCTTGAGAAAAGAAAATGTTAACCTCGTGTGAAAAAGGAACCAATGGGAGGACTGAAAAGAACAGAACATTTGAAACCTGCTTGGTATGTGTCCTCAGAGGGTTGGATCAAACAGAAAAACACTCACACGTCAAAGCGCAGGTTCTGCTTCTCCTCAAAGAAGTAGTCCAGGATGTACTTCCTGACAAAGTCTGGGTTTAGTGTGTTGTCTATCACCTCTGTTCTCCCAAACTGGATCAGAACCAAAAGAAAAGGAGAAAAAGGGCAAGGAGTGTGAACACCGAGCAGACATTCATGTGCAGTACATCAGTCCACCCCATCCCCCATCACCCCCTCCTGCTGTGTGACTGTATGGATTCTGATGAGCTCATATTTTATTAGGAGGCATCGGCGATTCAACACTTGCTGTTTTCTTTGTTCTCGTTAATCAGGAGATTTCAGGTGAGAAGCAGCGTGCGTTGAGCTCGCCACTGAAGCCAACAGTGAGTCCATAACTCAACCTTCAGCACCCTCATTACTGCAAGGCCCTGATTCATCAATCCATCTCTCGTTCTACCGTCCTCTTTTTAACAACACCCCCCTCCAAAAAAAAAAAAAAAACTTGAGGGAAAACTCCCAAACCCCGAGGAGCTGTTTCCAGCTGAGGAGCATGGCCTCAGATTAACAGACTCTCACCTCAGCCACTTTGCACTCGGCTGTGAGCTGCCACCATGAGACCTGAAGGTCATGACTTGTAAACGCCAACAGAACCACACCTGGAGGTTTCCAAACCACACACACCCTGCTCTCGGTGATGGCACCTTGAGATCCTGTAAAAACCATCCTGAGAGTCCAACCCACCCCAGGAACGAGCTTGATTTCACGCTGACACAGCTCCTCCTTTGGTTATTCATGGACATGGTCGTAGGCAAAACACCTGTGGACAATCAACCTCTTTAATGTCCATAATACTGTAGCAGCACTACATGCTTGTACCCTAACTCTAATTTCAGCAACTTGTGATATAATTTTAGCACATTATTTTTAAATAAAATTGGCTATAGGGGTATTTATTTAAATGTCATTACCATAAAATCAAGTTTGTTCAATGTTCATCAGAATCTGATACGAGACCATCAGTCCTGTCTATCTGCCACTTTACATAAAAATAAACTTTTTAAAAACTGAAAAAAAGTAGTAAATTAGTTAGCAACACAAAAAAAGCAATATTATCATTACAATAATAATCCAGAAAGAACAAAAATTATTTATAACAAGCCTGTTCATTTAGTAAATGCTCATTTTATTTACACTTTTCTGTTAAAAGAAATAGATGAAGTCATAAATGCAGACAATGAAAAGAAACTGGCAGAACGGCAGAGCAAAGCCTTCAGATGAGGTTAAAGTGCTGACGAATAAACCCACAGATAACGTTTCATCCAACGAATCCAGCACGAGCACACACATGCATTGTATCCAAAACTAATGTTTCAAAGTCAGGGAACTGATGTGGAGCTGCATAAATAAAACATTCAAAGTTAAAACGCCGCCATAAACTGCCGGGGTGAATTAATTGCAGCACTTTTAAGGCATGAGAGGACATAAAATGGCAGAATATTTTGGTTTCTGACTGACTGCATCCAGCAGGGATAAAACTAAGAGCTAAGAGGGGACGGACAAGTTAACAATAAAGCAGCAGAATACTTCTAACGCCTATAGTCATATAAAAAGATAATATATAGGGTTGGATTAGGTTTGACAGTCAGCTTGTGTGTTGGTGGAAGCGCATCCCGCCATCAAAAATGTGTCTAAAACTATAAAATATTAAGCGCTGTGTGGCTCTACGTCTCTTCTTGCTCCTCTTGTCAGGAAGTGTAAGAGCTCTGCAGCTAATGCCAGGGAGGTGAAACTTCCACTGAAGGAAACGAGAGCCTTTTTCAGTGACAGAGGCTGAGTGTGACAGCGAGGGGAGTGGGTGGGGGGTGTACTGTACTTTCACTTTTGTCCCCGTCCTTATAGCAACAGGAGAAGACATCCGCACTGATCAGCCATCTGATGCAGTGTGCACTCCTTCCCCTCTGATAAACGCGACAAGAAAAATAGTGAGCAGAAGTGTCAAGGAATCAATCTTGGTAAAAAAAAAAAAAAAAGATTACCATCTATGAGTTTGAAGTGGAAAAGACCACGGTTTGCTTGAATTCATGCAGAGGGTAGATGGTGTCAACGCCTCGGTAAGTGAAAGTGGTTGGCAGAGGGAATCATCTCTAACTGAGAGAAAATTACAGAGAAGGAAGCTGCAATTTAGGACTTTAAAACCATGCTCTAACAGAGTAATGAGGCGCTACTGCAGATTTATGTATTAAACAGAAAATGTGTCATGGGGATACACAACGTTTGCGACTGACAGCGCAAACACAAACTCTCTTGTTAAGATATCCAGCCCGTGAGGAACTTGATTGATCAGGAGCCAGGGTGGGAGTTGAGACCATGAAAGAGTAAAAGGATTTCAGATGGGTTGGTTGCAGTGAAAGGTGCTTCAACCAGCCATATCCACTCACAGGACAGCCAAAACACATTACCACACAGAGGGGCGAAAGAGGTGCTTAGCTTTATCAATGCTGCACAGCTTGGCTCTGCTTCTCCGCCAGCTGACATCCGCACTGAAAACACCGTCTCTCTGTCAGAGACAGACATTTAGGCTGCACCCACAGTCTCTGAGCAGCGGTGCGGCACAGTAACCAGCAGTGACAGGTGTGGGAAGCCCCTCTTCCCTTTATGCTCGTCTACATTTGCATCATGATCTGCAAACGTTTCCCTGTTTAAGAAGGCCTGCGTGCCACATTTTGATATTTTGTGGAAAAGGGGTGCCAGTGTTTTAAAGACCATCGAGATTGTAGCTCAAGTATTCTTCAGAAACGTTTTAGGGTGTTCTCACAGGTCAGAAACGCCGCCATGGTTCAAATCTGTAATGCTGCACCTCTCACCGTGATTAGCCAAAGTCTCTCCACGTCTTTAGTTTGTCTTCCTTTGGACTCTGATTTCTTACTACGACAATTAAAAGCTCCTTCAGAGAAGACGGATAATTTGCACCCTTTTCTAAACAAAAGCAAAAAATCCAAACGGCAAACAAATGTTTACTCAACTGCAACAACTCCTATGATTTTTCTACCGGAGGCACAATGATTGTTAAAGCTCAGCACTCTTACTACAATGTTTTAAATATGTCTCAGATTTAAACTACAAAAAACTTCATTGCTCTCTATTTTCTTACTCTCTTTTCTTGCCAGATGCCCTTTGTGATGCATCCACAGACCACCGAGCTACCACAGCCCTCTGTGTGGAGCAGAGAGCTGCTATCTAGGGCGCACGGAGGAGCGTGAAGGATAAGAGCCTTGCTCAAGGGCGCAGAGTGGGGCAAATAAGGATGGAGGCAGGTGTGGGTGCTTCACTTATCCCACCCACATGTTGATGTTGTTGGTACCCGGAGTTGAACCACCACTCCCTTTTCATTGCTCTCTATTTGGTCAATAATGCACAAAAGTAATTATCACTGAAAATGTTTAAGAAATAAAAAGCAGCATAACTAAAACAGCTAATGTTTCTGATATGATGACTGAGCGCTGCACGAGCGCTGTTACATCCTTTAAAACAGTGTTGTCAAACTCACAGGGGGGCAAAATTAAAAATGTGGTTCAAACTAAGAGCCAGTTTCAAAAACTACATTAGCTCAAGTCAGATACTCGACATCTTGGTCACATGCTCCTCAGCAAGAGTTTGACTGGTCTCATTTGATGTTCTCTGTTGCACTTTCCACATCATAATCAAAGATTGCTAAAATAATTCAAGTGATAAAAGTATTTTACACTTAACATATCATCTTGGGGGCCAGATAAATTGTCAACGAGGACCACATTAGGCCCTTGGGCCTTGAGTATGACATAAGTGCTTTAAAATGTTTTAGTTAATTTATACTAAAAATTAGTGCATATGTCAGGTTATATA
>JARVGV010000111.1:21381486-21413788 GCA_031762435.1 Hypsolebias longignatus | reverse complement strand
CATGAAGGACCCCACTCACCCAGCACACACACTTTTTGCCCCACTCCCCTCAGGAAGGAGGTTGAGGAGCATTAAATGCAGAACCACCAGGCTGAGGAACAGCTTCTACCCTGAAGCTGTTAGACTCATGAACATCTAACCAGAACAATCACTGTGGGAAAAAAAACTGAAAATCACTGTAATGCCACTTGGTTGGTGATTTGTGCTGCTGACTATCCATGATGCTGATCTCAGGCTGCTCATTTATTTCATGTTGCTGTGTTCAGTAGTCCTCATCTGTTCACACAGACTCATGTTCGTGCTGCTGTTGTTTTGGCACATTGTTGTTTTACTATTAGTGTTTAGTGTATTAGTTTGGTGCATGTGGTATATTCTTAGTTCATGATTGGATCTTACTAATGTGTTTCTTTACAATTTGTGTTTTTGTTGGATGTAACTGGGACCCTGTGTACATAGTTTCATCCCACCTCATGTACCACATGTGGTGTATATGACAAATAAATCTCTCTGACTCTGACTTACAGTAAATGAATAGTTTGTATTTGTAATTATTCTTTATTAACATGTGATTTCTGACTTTTTGTTTTTCCTCCTAGAGAAAACCTGATGGCCTCCATCCTGGACCTGTCACTGTGTGTTTGTTCCTCCTTCCTGTTCCTCTCAAACTCAGCCGGTCGAAGCAGATGGCCGCTTGTCCAGAGCCTGGATCCTCATGAACGAGTTTTTCCTTTCCACTGCTACCTCTGTGCTTGCTTAGGATGGGAGACTGTGATGAAGTTAAACTCAAAGCTGTCTGTTGGTTCCTTAGAAGATAAATAATGTTATTAACTGACTTTATATATAGGAGAATGTGTCTGTGCCTGCACGACTTATGTTGTGATTTGGTGCTATATAAATAAACTGAAGTGAATAATTTATTACCAACTGTGCAGGTTCCACAAGATTTCCATACACACCTTTGACAGTGGCGTGGATTTACAAATTTGATGCAAACCTGTATCAGCTGAGCTCATCTCACTTTCCACATTTCAGATCCAAACCAGCAGCATGAGATGGTTGATGCTCTCAGACAGAGATCTCCAACCCTGATCTGGCGCCGTCCTGCATGGTTTAGATGTTTCCCCGCTTCAGTGCACCTGATTGAAATCAATGAGTCACGGAAGGCTTCGGCTCAACTTGATGACATTCTGAGTGGGTAATTCAATTATTAGAATGACGTATGTTGAAATAGGGAAACAGCTACAACATGCAGGACAATGGGCTATGAGGACCAGTGGACTTCTGCTCTAAGAGATTATTGAGATGACGAAGTAGGGAGAACCAAGATGGTTGGTTTGGTTGTCAGCTTGAAAAGCTCATTTTAGATTGCTGATGTAAGAACATGTGACAGAACAGTGGTCTTCATTGATTTGCTGCAAATTTAAGTAAAAGTGCATAAATCTATATTTTGTTGTTGTTGTTGTTGTTGCATTTTGGACTTTCACAGCTAATTTAAATACCTGTCTCTTAGAAAATTAAAAATTTGAGCTTGCTCTTTCTGAAATTTCCCAGATGTTTTCTGTCTGCAGAACAACAACAACAAAAAAGATGTTAAAAATATTGAGCTGAGTGCCAAATATTTTTTATGTCTTTGTGCTAAAATGTAAAACTATATTTGTTTGGCCATTAGAGAGAGGTCACTGTGATGAGGGATACTTGTATCTGTAATTAAAAAAAAAAAAAAAAAACTTTATGGAGTTCAAATTATAACACATTTATTTAGATTTTTATTATTATTATTATTATTATTATTATTATTATTATTATTATTATTATTTTAGGTCAAATTCAAGGCAAAGATCAGGACAGTGATGTGCATTTATTAACAACAACTTTGAGCAACTACATGAAATGTTTTTGTTTTCTTTATGTGTAAAATCCTTTAGAATAACATCAAACATGCACAAATTCTTATTAAATCTTTAAACAATGAACTGAAAAAAAGCTGCTAAAAATATCTAGATTAACACATTGCTTATGTCATTATTTAGCTAAAGTTATCTTTTAGTGTGACACAAGTTAATTTTCATAAATATGCAGAGCATTAAAAGCAGAACTGAACACTTTAACTTTGGTTATATTGCAGCTCTGCACATCTTTAGAAAGCTTCTGAAGATGTTTTATCCTGTCGAGAAAAAAATAATAGCCAAAATCTTAATTCTCCACTTTGTCAGCTATATATGATAAAATGAGACAGCTAAAAATAGTTAAAAATATATATTTTGCTTTCAACTTTGTTTCTTTATTTGAGCATACCACAGAAAATCAACTAATAAGTTGTTATAAACATGTCTCATTTATGACAGGTTTACAATTTGAACAATAACCTCCCTTTAAGATGTCTCTGATCAAGTTTTGATGATTTGCTGAATTTACATTTTGGTATTTTTAATTAAAGTTTAGTTGTTTTCATTTTCCCCACATTATCTGGATTTAAACCAGTTGAACCAACAACAAACCTGAGTTAGCCTTTTGTTTTTTTTTAGGCCTGACTTGATAGATTAAATGTACTTTAAAGTATTTTATCACTTGTTCTAAAAGCAGACCACTCCCTGGGGTTTGAACCCATAAAGAAAAAGACTTTAGATCCTGACCTCAATCATCTTCACTAAATGTCTAATCCTCACCTTGAGCTCAAATCTCAAACCACCATTAAAGGAATCTGTTGTATGCTCCAAAAGCAACTGGGAAAAAAACAATTACCACAGCTTCTTTGTTCTCACAACCAGTGAACATCAGAACGACAAGGAAATGTGTACGGTTTAATATTACTCACATTTATTATTATTATTATTATTATTATTATTATTATTTAGCAACTGCATGTGATTTTCTCCCTTTCAGCCACTGCTTGGATCAGTACCAAAACTAGCTGGTTTAACTTGAGAGAGGATGTTAGTTTGAGCTAGCTTAGCAGCAGCGTATTGTTTAATTTAAGCAGCTGTGTGTTGTCATGAGGTGGGACGAATCCCAGTTTTCATCCCAGTAAAGACCGAGAGGCAGGCGGCATTCTGTTGTTTTCAGCACAACGCTGTGTTTGATCAGAGCTTGTGCTCATTTCACATCTGGAAGGCTGAGAAACACGAAACATGTTCGAACACTCATGTGCACACGCATACACACATGCAGTTTATTCCAAGACATGCATTGCACCTTTTACTTCAAGATAAACGTTGAAGTCGAAATGCCAAAGCTCCTAAACAAGCCGAACTAATCCTTCACCCTTGAAGTCATTCATCCAAAGGTCAAAGATTTTCTCACGTTCGGACAACAATAAAACCCAAACAGGATCTCACAAGAACAGGTTTTCCTTTAAAACACATCATCAAAAATGTCAGATACATACAGTCCTAAAGCCCATAAAGTAAAAGAGCAGAACCAAAAAGGACTAAAAGTTTATTGGTGAGTTTAAATCGAGATGCTGCTGGACAGAGCCAGATGTTTGTTGCTTTGTTCTTCTGAATCGAGTCTTCCTGGTATAAGAAGCTGATCTCCTGCTGGTTTGAGGTTTATATTTTGTCTTTGTTTTTATTTTTCAAATCTGCTGTCCTGTAGAGCCAAAACCCGTCAGAGGCCCGGATCATTGAGTTTACATTCACTGAGCAGTTCATCACAGATCTATGGGCCAAACCACACACTCACTTCTAAAGTCTAATTTTCCAGAATTAAATGAGGGTAGAAAGTTGTTTATTAGGAATAAAACTAATAAAAATCTCTAGCACAGCTGAGATTTCGATTAAAAATCATGTTTCTTCATCCATTGTCAACAATCTGCCTCCAAGCTCAATATTTGACATCTCTAAGTGTATTCATTTCACTGCAGACATCAAATTCCCCTTTCAACCGACACGCTTTGCATCATTTTCTTCTATTGATTTGCAACAATATTGTATTTTGACAGTAAAACCTGCACGCTGTGATTTTCCCTTTCTTGCTTTTGCATCCAGAGGGAAACAACAAATGAAAAACGTGCTATAAATTGCTGCGGATTTAATGATCTGGGGAGGGTGGAGAACTGGAGCAGAGGAAGTGAGCTGCACAAGGAGCGGGATGAATCTGCAGCAACATTAAAATAAGAAATAATATCTTCACAGTCCAATTAAGAGCAAAGATTTATCCCACGGCTCTTAAGGCTAAAATGTAATGTCAAGGGGGTGGATCCGCCCTTCTACGGCTTCTACCATGAGGTTATATAACAACTGGAGCATCACTCACACACAAGTGGAGACACTCAGGCACAAGCAGCTGAGACCCACTGATTTGCTGTGACCAAGAAAATGATCAACTTAACGAGCGCCTATGGAGAAGATGACAGATCCTTCTGCTTTGGCACAGGTGCCCCGTCGTCCATCAATGTATTGACGGAGGCATTTCGAAAGGGCACCACACCTCATGGCTGAAATGATAGCTGTGTTTTCATTCATCATTGAATTAATATATATACAAGAGACAGCACAGGCGCAGTGAGTCCAGAGCCTTCGCACCCCATCGAGTTAGCCAGAGGAGCGAAGGAAAGGGGGAGAATAATGATGAGATTCACCCCTCAAGTAAAGATGCTTCCTTTGTGTCACGCATGCCCTTGCATAATTTCACCCTTACCTGATAGCACATGCAGTGTGTGTGTGTGTGTTGCTGTGTGTGTGAGCTCAGAGGTGCTGCAGCACCAGTAACAGCTGGGCTGGAAGAGACAGGCATGGCAGTGTTGTCACATGGGGTTCAGTCTGTCAGGAACGCTGAATGATGACCCCCCACACATGTTTGAAATCCCATTCACACACGAGGCGTCAATCGCAGAAACAAAAAGAGGCGTCTGTGTGAGGCTCCGGGCATAAATTTTGAGCTAAATGAGGCCCATCGACAGTGAGGAAGTCATTTTGCATGTGTGTGTGTGTGGCTTTGTTTTTGTTACCTTGTAAGGCCAATTTTTCCAATTTATACTACATTGTGAGGACCAACTGTTCCTTATGGGGCCCAAAGCCCAGGCCATAAGAAGAAGTAACGTTGGTGGGTTAGGTTTAGGGTAAGGGTCAAGTTTATGCTAAAGAAATTAATGAAAAATGAATGGAAGTCAATGCAAAGTCCCTGTAAAGATAGAAAATCAAACTCATGTGTGCATTAACTCAGAGGCCAGAGCTCTTCAAAGAACATCCCACCTCCAACGACGTATGTGGAACACACTTGGGTTCTGTTTCCACATCAAAAAGACCAAACAGAAATAAAAAGCAGGAGAGGACTCTCAGAAGGTTTACTCCACGTGGTTTCCAGACAGAGCTGCAGTCTTCTGTGAGTGAGTCAGTGTAAAAATAAATATGCAAATGCACAAGAGTCTGTTTCTTGTTTGGGTGCTTGTTTGAGTTGAAGCACGGAGGTGAGCACGCTCCATCCATCCTCTGGGCTCGAGCTGCAACAGGAGAGCTGACTGGGAGCACCCCAAGGACACACTGCCCCCTCATGGACAGTATTAGATCAGAAAGGTCATTTCATCACTGTGAGGCTCACTGTTTGTAATCCTTCCTCGGTTTATTTTATTTTATTTTATTTTATTTTACTAAAGCAGAAAGTCTCATCTCAGTGACTCATAATCCAAGATTTGTAACTGTAGAAGCTCGAGAAAATGGCACCTCCTCCATTTCTTCTTTCCTGCCTGAAATAACAAGCAGTATGTAACCGGGCTCTGGAGAAAATGTTTGCAAACCACACTGCTCCAAAAGAGAAAATTGACCTCAGAGCCAATCTGCAAGAAGTTTCAGAGTAAGGACTCTCAGCTACTACCACATCAAATGTTAGCTCAGCATCTGTAAACCTGACTAAGTCATTACCTTTTTGTGCTGGCTAAGGTGGATTAGCTGTGGCGGCCATCTTAAATTAGACTGACTCCAACGGTTAACTCATTTTACAAAAGTTTCATTTAAGTTTTTCTTATGAGTCATGTGATATTTTGCTAACAGACAAGCAGGGTTAACTCCAACAGTTAATGCTACAGTTTTAAGCCCAACACGGAGAGTATTGCATGTCTCCCAGCTATAAACACACCAAACATCAGTGAACTGCAGCATTTCTTGTGTTCTCTAAGACCATTTGGCTTTGGCAGCCATCTTGAATTGGGTTGACTCCAAATGCAAATCAGTTGTAGATGGACATTTATTGATTACTTTCCAAAAATGTATGTAAAATTTGACCAGCAGTTCATGAGGTATTTTGCTAACAAACATACAAACAAATGAAAAAACACCTAGACACAGGCATGAACATGATTGTTTGCCTTTGCTTTTACAATTTAAAAAAATGGTGTTTGTTAGAGAACAGGAGGGTTTGGTTCCTTCATTCCTGTAAGAAGAGAATAAAAAATTGGATGCTCATTTTAGATTTTTCCAGCGTTGAAGCATTAAAACACCTGCCCTGAGCTCAGAGAGCTCATTATCGTCATACATTGTTCCTGCAGGGAGACTAAAGCACAGTACGGCAGGGCTGAGCTTTCTGACGTAACTCGAGGTGCGTTTAGAGGGATATTACAATATGCATGACCCCAGAGAAAATAAAATGACAAATAATTAGGAGAGGGTGAAAAATGCTCTCACAGACAGCTTGCACTCCTGTAACAGCGCTCCTGCATACTGATTGGAGAGGTTTATTAAACGGAATACCAAGTGGAGCACCAGCTAAATCTTATTATTCCCCTCATCAATGGATACTTTCCTCTGAGCCATTCTCCAAAGAAATTAGCTCCTGAGTCAAAAGGAATGGTGGAATTCACCTCAAATAATGTGAAAACTCTTGTTTGTTGAGCGGCGTGTTTTAACAACACTCTGGTGGGAGGGAAAGACAAGAAGCACCCCTCAGCTAAAATAAGTGAGGACACCTATCTGATTTTTTTTTAGAAAACATTATACACTGGTCCTCATCTCTGCAGCACTTTGTAATCACATCAAGGAATAAGCATGTCGCTCATTTGATGAAAGCCAGCAATAAATGTAATAAAGCTGACAAGGTTATTAGAAGCGCCACAGGCCATTTTGTCGAGGCTCGCACGTCTCAGATTGGATTTTATGGAAAGAAATATGATGAAGCAAGGAAGGGCCCATTTACAAAAGACCATGGGAGGCTTAATGGCTTGTGACTGAGTTCATTTATCCACATTAATTCCTGCAACTATGACAAGCTGCAGCATTTCTCTGGACCTGAGACTATCATCAGACATCATTTAAAGGCTGCTTCGCTCGGACTCTCTGTTGCCACATGTTGCCTGTAAGAGGTCAAAAAGCAAACACGTAAACTCAATCTGAGTCCTCCCTGACCGTCTAAACTATTTTTTCCCCCTTTTGGTCACAGTATAGGTTTACTTACAATACATTCTGATGTTCTTGCAACTGTATCATTTTCAGAGTGTAATTTGATGAACAAATATGAGCTTTTCTATAGATATATTGCATCATAAATCAAGACTTGACAACCCATTTGTGCGTTTGAACACAACCTGTTTTCAGTCCAAAACTTTCTGTTAGCCACTGTGTATGTAATATGGGTGAATGTTAATAATTGGCCATTAGGGTGCTTATTTATGACCTTAAGCTTGAATATAAAGAATTGTAGGTGTTTTAATAAGTGAAAAATGTGAAGTTATCTTATTCCGGTAAGAAAAGCAGAATAGCCTAATACAGAGAAAGAAGCCCTCAGAGGTGTGGATTAGTTCATAAAAACAATAAAATTTAATTAAAAACAATTTTACTGAAGTTTTACTCCCGGAATGCTCCAGGGCCTCAGCTTTTTTTAAACTAACTGAGCCAGGCAGCAGAGCTCACATCCAGTAAAATATTTGATTATGTATATTTCCTTTAGGAATTATGGAGCATGTTTCAGATCATCCTGGCTTGTTGTGTCTTACCTGCCGGTCGCTGCTGATTGGACCGTGTCCGACTTTCAGTACACGGTTTGTCATTAACCTCAGCTCTGCTGCCAGATATTTGCTGAGAGGAGAGAATAATTTGTTTGAACAAAGAACACATCCTTCTGTGGTTCAGAGCAGAAAAAAGAGCTGTAAGAATCCCTCAGCATGACACTCTGCTAAGGGACAGGGCAAACATTGTGACAGACAAAAAGAAATGCTGCACGCTGAGGAGAGAACCTCGACCCTGGAATTATCTCATCCTGTCTGATTGAAGTTGTGTCGTTTTCTAAATCCATAAAGCACTGTATATCCTGTGCACCTTTGTTTCTAAAGCTGCTTTTATGCACAATTTTAGGCGTTTATCTGCTATAATAAAATCTACTTCAAACAATAAAAACTGCATCGTAACCTTGAAAGTGCCACGTGATTGCTGAGTGCTGAATAATTGCTGAAATTTCTTGAAGAAGCTGAATTTGATTTGTTGAAGCTAAAAGTAGCAAAGACTACTTTAAAGCTAAATATAAAAAATGTTAGCTAAAAGAAGCAAAATGTTAGTTAGAATTAGCAAAAGGTTAGTGAAAAGTAGTCAAAAGGCAGTTAAAAGTCTAAATTAAACCTAAAAGTAGCAAAAGGTTAGCTAAAATTAACAAAAAACTAGGGAAAGGTATAGCCAAAATGCAGCTAAAAGTAACAAAAGGCTAAATTAAAGCTAAAAGTAGCAAAAGTTTAGTTAAAATTAGCAAAAGGTTAGTGAAAAGTAGTCAAAAGGTAGTTAAAAGTTTAAATTAAACCTCAAAGTAGCAAAAGGTTAGCTAAAATTAGCAAAAGGCTAGGAAAAAGTAGCCAAAATGCAGCTAAAAGTAACAAAAGGCTAACCTAAAAGTAGCAAAAGATTAGCTAACATTAGTAAAAGGCTAGCAAAAACATAGCCAAAAGGTAGCTAATAGTAACAAAAGGCTAAATTAAAGCTAAAAGCAGCAAAAGGTTAGCTAAAAGCATAAAACAGCTAACTAAAAGCTAAAGTAGCAAAACAAGCTAAAAGTAGCACAAGGCTAATGAAAAACAAAAGTAGTGAAAAGGCATGGAAATGTTAAAAATATCAAAACAGTAACAAAAGAGAAAAGCATAAAAAAATGCTCTCTAAAAGTACCAAAAGTCTAAATGTAGCAAAACACTAATTTAAAGCTAAAAATAGCAAATAAGTAGAAGCTAAAAACAGACCAATTGTAGCAAATATCAAAAGTAGCAAAACACTAGCTAAAACTAATAAAAAGGGTAGGTAGAAGTAGCAGAATAGCTGCTAAAAGCTAAACCAGAACAACAGCTGAAAACTGCATTATGTTGAAGCAGACCTCAAAGAGCTTTTGAAGGATTTGAAGAGATCTGGTGTGTTTTGATGTGGGAAATATTTGTAAATAAAGATACATATTTTTAAAAATATAAAAACTCACCACAAGTTGTGGCGCCTGAATGAGCTGAAATAAAACAGTCTGCAGAAGTTGTTAGCAAACAAAAAAAGTGTAAAACCATAAATCTAAAAATACAATTTTTTTCTTGACATTTCCTCTGCCTCCAGAGGAAAATGTCAGATCTTTCAGACATTCCATCTCAGACGAGCAGAAACAAGACGTTTCTCCTTTTCAAATGAACATTGACAGCATTTTTTTATCTACACGGCACCATCTTCTCTCCATCCAGTGCTGCTTTCCTTTTGTGCTTCTCTCCATCAGCAGCAGCTCCTGAGCTGCAGAGCCATCAGATGATCCCTGTTGGACTTCATCAGGAGCCGCGGTCCTGAAGCTGCTTCCTACAGCTCTGACTGCAGGATGAGGAGCACACACCGTGACACGCTCTGTCCGGCTGCTCCTGTCAGCCTCCAGCCCAAATCCTCACCACAGACCAGACATGGCAGCAGTGGTGACAAACGAAACAGAGGTTTGTTGTTTTGTTGCTTATACCAGCTCTCAGCGTGGAAAATAAAATCTGAGGAGTGGTCGTCTGCAAAACAGGAGGATGGCTCTGAAAGTTACAGAAGAACTTATCAAAACAGCTCAAGAACCTCTGGATGGATTAACTTTTGGAGTCAGTTCAAATCAAGATGAGCAGCTGATCAACATTAACAAACAACAAACCTTTAACTCAAATGTGCAGATGTTGAGCTCAAACACGGAGTGGGAGTAGCTGAGAGTCATCCCCACCTCCTACTCTGAGTGTGACACTCAGATCAAGTGCTGGGCCTTTAACCCGACTGGTTCTAGCAGTGTTCAGTTACCTCCCAGCAGGCAGGCCGCATGTGACGTCACTGTGACGTAAGGGTTGAGGCGCTGTCCCAGGTGCTGAATCCTGATCGGTCTTCAGGTGTGAAGAAGCTGGTTCAGGCTTTAGATGAAGACAGAACAGCTCTCGGTGTCTTCTGGACTCCTTTAGCGTCTGAAACAAACTTTTCTCCACTCCTCCTCCTCCTCCTCCTCCTCCTCCTCTCCAGCATCATGGACCTCCTCCCTGCCCAGGAGGCCGCCAAAATCTACCACACCAACTACGTGAGGAACTCCCGCGCCATCGGCGTCATGTGGGCCGTGTTCACCATCTGCTTCGCCATCATCACGGTGGTGGTGTTCATCCAGCCCTACTGGATCGGGGACAGCGTGAACACGCCGCAGGCGGGCTACTTCGGCCTCTTCCACTACTGCATCGGGAACGCGCTCACCTCGGAGCTCACGTGCAAGGGCAGCGTGTTCGACTTCAACTCCATCCCCTCCCCCGCCTTCAGGACGGCCATGTTCTTCGTGGGCACCGCCATGCTGCTGGTGGTGGGCACCATGGTGGGCTTCAGCATGTTCTTCTTCTGCAACGCGGGCAACGTGTACAAGATCTGCGCGTGGATGCAGCTGGCCGCGGGTCAGGGGCTTCACTCTGCACCAGCTCTTCTGAAAGTTACAAATGATCAGACTGGATGTTGAACAGGGTTGCGACTGGAATGATTAGTTGAATGCATGTCGCCCGCCGCCTTTTATTTTATTGCTTGACGCCAAGATCATATGTGGAGAAAATACACATCTAAGGATGTCCCGCTCAAAACATGTGAAGGACTCTCAGCTACTACCACATCAAATATGAGCTCTGAAGTTCAGCCATGTTTGTGTTTTTCTTGGGATCAGCGGCCGTGAACTCGTTTATTTCCAAAAGTTAATCAGCTGTAAATATAGGCTAAATCAAATGATCACTTTCTGCAAGATTAATTAAAATGTGTTGAGTGGCTCATGAGATATTTTGCTAACAAGCTCTCACAGAAGTGGGCATAATCAATATTGTCCACTTTCATTGGTGATAATTATAATTTAAATACATCAGCAGTCGTTTGTAAAGCATTCATATAAATTGTAATATCCGGATGGTTCTGGTGATAGAAAGCAGAAATGCATTCATCATGTTCAGCACATTGTCAAGGGTTAAAGGTCACATTTAGGTCCAGCTACTGAAAAAAGTTGCCGCTCGTCCATTTCTGAAACGCTAAAGTGAGCGCGAGCTGCTTCAGGGGTTGTTTTGTGTGATGTGTGATCTAACAGGAGGAAGTCATGGTGGGGTCAGGTGTCAGCACACCGTCTGACACCTCTGATGGAGATTGCTTACATGAAACATGATCAGGTGTCAGGGAGCTGGTAAACTAACCAGCCAAGCCAAAAGATCTGGGTTTAACATTCAGGAGCTTGTGTAACAGCTGGACAGCATTTGTGAATCATAAATATGAATAAAATGTGGGGGAAATATGGAGAAAAGAAATGCTAAATAACACAACTACAAATTTAAATAACTTGCTTGAAAGCAAAATGATTAAAATCAGTGTGCCTAACGCAGGGATCGAACTCCGGAGCTCCCTCCATCATGCAGGGCTCAAGGAAACTCACATGAAAGACTTTGAAACTCTTTTAAATGCACTTGATGCAACCAGGGTTCAAATCAGCACTGACCACCGAGCTACTGCGGCCCCCGATTATGGGGAAAATTACTGCTTTTTGATTATTATTCAAGGTTTTATGAAGCAAATACAATGAGCTTGCAACAGATGTGGCCCGCAGCCCACCAGTTGGTGATCACTGCTACAGGAGACGCATCACGACTGGTTTTAAGATGTGCAAAGATGAGGTTTGAAGGGTGTCATTAAAAAGGACACGCTGAACGTGTTGCATTAAAAGTGGGAAGTTTCCCATAGATTTGTCATAAACCTGTCAGTTAAGAGGGTTGTATAAAGATTTATATCCAACTCCTCCACTGGAAGAGCTTCCTCTGGAATTAATCAACTTTGAAGTGCACAAGAGAATTCATTTTGTTTCTGTGTCCGTCCTTCTGCAGGCGTGCTGATGGGGATGGGCTGCATGATCTACCCGGACGGCTGGGACTCCGACCAGGTGAAGACGATGTGTGGCCAGAGGACGGACAAGTACAGCCTGGGGAACTGCACCGTGCGCTGGGCCTACATCCTGGCCATCATCAGCATCCTGGACTCCTGCCTCCTCGCTCTGCTGTCCTTCACCCTTGGCAACCGGCAGGACAGTCTGCTGCCAGATGACTTCCAGGTGGAGGGCGCAGGTGAGGGAGCAGCTTTTCATTTCGTTGAACCGTGTTAGGATTGTTGCATGTAGATGACGATTTAGGCTAACTCGGCCATTTAAACAGCCGTTGAGCTAAAGTGTGTGTGTGGTAGTAGCCGAGAGTCACCCCCATGATATTCTCTGACTGCAAACACAGAGCACAAGATTTCATAAAATCGCATGACATCACTCATAAGTTCACTCGCAGGCTTTGATCAAAACTGAGTGCATTTAGAAGTATTTTCGATTAAACGCAGCTGAATTTACCAGCATGTGACCACTTTTTGCATATTTTTCATTATCCCCACAGAAACACAACTGAATCTATTTATTATACTAAAGCACAACTCAATGAATAACCGTTTGCAATCACCACCTTAAAAAAAGCACAAAATAATTTGAGATGTAGTTGCCACATATTAGACCAAACAAGTTTTACAACTAAATTCTATTAACTGCAGTTGTTTATATAAACCCGATTCAAAACCAGACAATTCAATGCATTCTTTGTAGGATTACATATCACCCATCACCATTTATGCCCAAGACTTATGGTTGACAAGTAGAGGGACAGTTGTAGCCATTTTGATCAAACCTAGTAAATGATGAACAATCTCCTGCGATAATAGATCACTCTTTATTGATGACTCTCAGCTTCCAACACACACTAAACTTTGATTATTGTGTTAACGTCCTTCCATGGGATCATGATGGGACATTTAGCAAATGCTTCACACACAAAAACATGATCACCACTTTGCCTTCAGAAGTGGGTGATCACTAGGTGTTTGTTGCTCCACATTTTTGCATGCAGCTGAAACTACACTGCCAGGCCCCCAAAAAAGTTGCCACCAACAGAAAGGTCACGCACTAATATTTTGATGGACCGCCTTTAGCTTTGATTACATCATGCATTCACTGTGGCGTTGTTTTGATAAATTTCTGCAATGTCGCAAGATCTATTTTCATCCAGTGTTGCATTAATTTTTCACCAAGATCTTGCATTGATGACGAGGCGCTAGGCATGTTGGGTGCATCACTCCACCTGCCTCTATATGTGCCCATCACTCTGGAGCACGGTCAGTCTGGACTCATCAGACCACATGACCTTCTTCCATTGCTCCAGAGTCCAATCCTTATGCTCCCTAGCAAATTGAAGCTTTTTTCCAGTTAGCCTCAGTGATTACTTGTTTTCTTAAGGCTACACAGCTGTTCAGTCTCTTGAGTTCCCTTCACATTGTGCATGTGGAAATGCTTTTACTTTCACTATTAAACATAGCCCTTAGCGCTACTGTTGTTTTTCTTCAATGTGATGTCAACAAATGTTTGTGATCACCGATCACCATCATTCAGAATTTTTTCCCCACCACATTTCTTCCTCGAAAATGAGCCCCCATTATCCTTCCAGTTTTTAATAATGCGTTGGACAGTTCTTAACCCGATTTTAGTAGTTTCTGCAATCTCCTTAGATGTTTTCTCTGCTTGAAGCCAATGATTTGACCCTTCTCAAACAAACTGACATCTTTTCCACAACCACCTGATGTGTCTTTCAACATGGTTGTTAAAGAAATGAGAAGCAGCTCATTGCACCAGTTGAAGTTAAATAACTTGTTGCCAACTGAAAGATAATCGCCCATGCAGCAATTATCAAATAGGAGGCTCGTACCCATTTGCTTAGTTAAATCCAGGTGGCGACTTCTTTTTTTGGTCAGGCAGTGTATTTCTCATTTTATGTCCGTACCGATTAACAGAGTCGAACAGCAACTGTTAAAAGTCCTAATGTCCAGAAAAGTGGTTTGATCTGCTCATTTTTTCCATCCCCCCCCAGAAAACTGATGAACACATGGACCTCAACAGCCCAGATTCATGAAGACGCAGCACCAATTTAAGCGGCTGAAAATTTTCCACATTTTCCACAAAGCTGGATCTATTTTTATGTTCTCACAAGCAGCTTCCTCCATGTGTCTCTGAATAAACAAACTCACAGCCATGATCATGTACTGAATGATCTGTTTTATTGTATGGTGTCATACAGGTCTTTAATTATTACCCCACACAATGTCTACCTTTTTACTTTTTTTCCTTCAATGTGACACTGATGTAAAGTTTTGTTTTCATCTTTAGGTCTGGACAGACAACATAGCTTACTTTAATATGATCAGTTTGGTACACCATTATATTAACATCAGATCTCACCAACTCTATGGTTAAAAACAGACATTATTATTGAACAGGTGGCCACACATACAACTGAGCTCAAACATCTTTCATACGCTTTATTAAAACACAGCTAACCCAGCTAATTTTTTTTAATTTTTATTTTAGCTAAGATATAAGATTTGTTAAAAACTGTACATACCTGTAATATACATAAAGGCAAACTCTTTGGTACAGATATATACAGTTTATTTTTTTCTCCTTTCTGTTGGGCTTCTTAACATTTAGTCTCGTTGAAACATTTTACCACTACATACCTGAATTGTAATAGGTGTATGAGAATGCCAGCCTCCCATGAAATATCTCATTTATTATTAACTACCCACTAAATACCAGGTGACGATGGGTTTGTTAGCCTAAATATGACCAACTTCATGACTGTGTCAGTACGACTCTAGAGAAATGCTATGAGTTACCAGTCAGTGTAAATGTCAGCCCAGTGTGCAACTTCCTAAGCCTACTTTACAAGTACAAAACCTTACATGTGTGATATGAAATAATGCATAAAAAGAAACAATACTAATGAAAATATTGGTGGAAAAAGTGTCTTTTTAAGGGACGAAAATTAAGAGGCTACATATATATATCCTTGAATTGTTGTGGTTTTAGTGCAGGAGTGTAACAAACAAGGATGAGTCTCCAGCAGCTAAGTGACAAGTTTCCTTTTGGGGTGACGAGGGAACAGCAGCTGGACATGACCACAAATCATACAAATCCACTGGATTTATGATGCAATTACACCGAGGGAAGAACAAATAAACCAAAAGCAAACGGACACAGAAGCAACAGCTCAATAACTGGAACATAAACAAGATTCAAAAAGAAATAAATATTAATCTGATATGCCCAAAGTGGAAAAGTGATCTGTTGCAGTCTTAAGGAAAGTAAAAGGGAAAGGGGAGGTGCAATGGCGGGAGGTGTCCACTAGAGGGAGAGCCAGGGGTGGCGCAAGCACTCCGCAGCAGTGGCTCTTTTCTCGGGAACCAGCTCCAGCATGGGAAGGAGGAAGTCGGTGAAGCACTCCGCCTCTTCACGGGACCACTCATACTTCTCGACCAGCACCTCTAGCAAGCCCCACGGCTTCAGCTTGGTGATGTGTTTCAAATCACCTGCAACACAAACCAAACATACAACCCTGCCTCAGACCCACACAGGAGACAAATATCACAAAACATGGCATGCATGCTATTGTTATTATTTTTATTACTATTATACTCATTTTACATTTACCTGCTTCTAAAATGATTGCAATTACATTAGAATGTGAGCTGGCAAAAATCTCAAGTCTCGACTTCTGTTACCTTTCTTGGTGAAAAAATCCTTGGAATATTTGCCGTTCATTATGAGTTTGCGTGGGACACTCCCCAGCAGCTCAATGATCAGCGCTATGTGGTCTACACAGCAGTGGGTTGCAGGGAAAAGAAGACAACATATTGATGAGACGTGACCCAGACACAGGCCCACTCTGGGCGTGTGGATGGAAGGATAAAGGTGGAGCTGACAGCACATTTAGTTGTAGACAGAAACGTTATAAACAGAATCATCAGACATAAAAACTGTTTCCTGCTCTGAATAAAGAGTTAGAAGGCACCATTTTTCACAGCAACCAATGAGGCACAAAACTGCCTTATTAGCGGTGAGCTATTTGAACAGATAGGGGAATACATAATCTTCAACAAAAAGTTTCTTCACTCACAGCAGAATGATCAATTTTTCCAAATCAGAGATCATATGGCATCAATTGTTCCTTTTTTATCTCCCCTCCAAATTTGCAGTACAGTAGTCCCTCGCTACTTTGCGGTTCGTTTTTCACAGACTCGCTCCATCCCGGGTTTTCAAAGTAAGATTGGACATAACAACTGGCTGATTGATGGATGAGCAGCAAAATCAGTATGGAACTTTTATTTGAGATAAATCATTTAAAATTATTTAGCACCTGCTGCACCTGTGTGCAGCCCACAGCTGAAGGAGAAGCTTCCTCCTGCAGCATGTGATGAACTCCGCTCTGCAGCAGAGAAGCAGACATGGCCAAGAGCACTGGAGGAGCAGCTGAGGTGTTCCTACTTTGTGATTTTTCACTTATCGCGAGGCTTCAGGGTACGGATCTCCTACGATAAACGAGGGAAGTACCGTATAGTCAATTTTTACATTTCAGTATGTAAGAGTCATTGTCTCAGGAAAGTTCAAACAAGACCAAATATAAACATTTGTTTTCGCAAATAAATTTAAATGAGAAATTTTGTTTAACTGTTTGAATGAAGTTGTTTAAACTGCATCCTCAATATTTTGACAGGAACTTGAATTGTAAACATGAGTTTTAGCAAAAATATCAGCCTTGGAAAACCGTTTTCATTCATAAGACTGAATCATTGTCGCCCGTCACCAAAGACAAAGCGCAATGTATGCAATGCCTGTGTGTGTATTCGTTTGTATGTAGCATCTAGTGGTTCCTAAAAATATGAACTGCGGGGCAAATGGGGTCGGCTGGGAGGGTGTGGTGCTGTGGTAGGGCAGCCGGCTCAGGACACGTCTTAAGTTGGATTCCTTGCCATGCTCATACGTCGTGTTGTCAATGAGCAAGGCACCCATTTCCTACCAGCTCCCCAGGCACTTAAACAGCTGCCCGCTGCTCCACTCAGGTGTATCTCCTGTGTGATGGGTTAAATGCACTGAAAGAACAAGTCAACCCATTTCAAGACGGTCATCACAACTAATCAACAAAGTCAACACAAAAAAGCTTTAACTCAGTTAATTTTACGGATACTGGCCCATCATTTTGATATGGTAGTAGCCGAGAGTCATTCACAACAACACCTGAGTGTGTTATCTCACAATACTGCATGAGACTGAGCAAACCATTATTCTAAAGATTTGCCTAAAGTACTCATCATTTTTCGTCATAAGATGATCTTAGTTTAAAACTATGGGATGAAAGGCGGCGGACCTTCTTTCAATGAACACTAACCTTTAATTAAAAACAATTTATCAGGTTTATTTTTGTAGCATATTTACAATAAATAAACTTTATTATAAATGAAGGTGAAAAAGATTTGTTGGATAATTACTAGTAAAGTCTGCATTCAACCTGAAATAACCAGTCACGAGTCTGGCATTCATTTTGCGGGTCAGATACTAAGAAGTTGGGAAAACTACTGTTAAGACTGCCAAATACATTGTAATAATCTTTTTTTAATTAGTTAATTTGTAAAATGCAACAACTTTTTGGTAAATTATTTGTTACATTTAAATTCTAAGGATCAAAAAAGTTTAAAGCACAAAGATCATGAGCCTTCCATAGAGTTTAGACACTACTGATGCCTGAATCAATGTCTGCATTTAGAGTGTTTTTATGATGCCAAGTGACCTGCACACAAAACCTCCGCTGTCAGGACCCTTCATCTTCCCATCCACCTCTCCCAGGGTGAGCCACACACAGAGGGGTGGCATACCTCTCTTATTGAAGTATTCCTGAGAGTATTTCCCACACAGCGCATAGTGGCGAGGAATTTTGCCAAGCAACTCAATCACGAGAGCAAGATGGTCTGGAAATGAGGCACATCACAGGAAGAAGGAAGAGACAGGAAGCAACAGGGAAACAGTTTGGAGAGGAGATGAGATAAGGGTGGTGCAACAAATCTTATTAGAAACAACGGATGATGATAGTCTTGTATGATGTGAAGCAAAGTTATGAAAAGCCAGTTTATATTTAGAATGTCAAACACTATTCCATTAGACAAGTACAGGTCATAAAATTTTAGATATGGGAAAAGAAAAATGGCTCAAACACAGCCGTCAAAAGATAAAGCATTAATCTAAAAACACGAGCACATGAATGAGGTAATGTTCTGTTAAGAAAAGGCCAATTCTCAGCTGCCTGACGCCTGAATATAAGCACATACCTGAAGTACGAGCAGAATTAAGTCAGTACACAATGTTCAAGCAAAGCAGCACGCTGACATTTACGTTAGGACCAAGACATGAGAGAGGAAACATGGAGCGTTAGTGATGAGGACATGAGGAAAGACCAGTGAGGAAGTGAAAAGATGGCCCCATTTCCAGGGAAGTAAAAAAAGTGATTTGATTTGTTAGGAAATAAGCCCAGGAATGTTTGCACGCTTCATCACAGGATTAAAAAACATTTGTTTTAAATTAGAGACCATCTGAAATCACTGTAATGACCTGCCTCATTTAAAGGTTAATACTGTGAACATCTATGTACAGTGCAGAGCTACTGTTGAAGCTGCACGACAGTGACGCAGTGAACAGGTGAAATAAGTTAATTCACAAAAATAAAAACAAATACACGCCAAATAAACACAGTGAAAGTTTTAACAGAAGCAATTACTATTAAAGTCCATTATCAAGACTAAATATCTCTTGAGTGAAGCACACATTTCAAGTGCAGTCAAATGTAGCAACTACCAACAATCCTGTGTAAACGAACAAATCAAAAAGCAGAGGGTTAGGAAGAAAATGAGCCAACAATACCTTCATCCCTGGAATAATCTTCTCCAGAATGTGGCTCAAACAAGTAGTCACCAGTAGAGAGTTCAAAGGCCTTTAGAAAAATAAACTACATCAGGAGACAACTCTATGCAAGTAAAGCAGTCAACCACTGGTCATTTTAAACAGTTTGTTCTAATTTTGCTGGAATGCAAGTGACAATTGTACTAATACAGCCATGTTGAAACATTTGTTAAAAATAAATTGGGACAAACTCGTAAAATACACTATGCTGAAGCCCAGTCTGTTCCTCTTCCTGCGGCTTCATTTCATTGTAAATATTTGGACTACAACTGAGCACAAAATGTTCATGATATTATGGACATTTTACTAAATTATTACTTCCATCAAGAGACTTGTGTCTACACTGCCTGAAATTCTCCACCAGCCACGGTGTGTTTGCACAACAGAGTGAAAGTCTGAACCATTTCACTGAATTAAATGTGTGTAAACTGTCTTAAGTCACCAACGCAGGTCAATTCTGGGGTCTACAGTGGCAAGACAGGTATAAATAACAAGCTCAAAACAAGTTTGAACTTATTCTTATACCTCATACGTATTACAAATACTGATAGCAGTATTTGTGAGATAAGAGTTACTAACTACAACAGACAAAAACATGTAAAATGCAATTCGTAGTCTTTTAAGAAAATCTAAATAAATTAAATAAAGCCCTATGTGATTAAAATATATATTTTTTAATTGCAACTTGACTTAAATAAAGCTTTAAACAGGTTTTAAATAGCTGATGTTTTAAAATTTGCTGATTCTTTTGTCTTATTATTAATTTGAAGGGGAAAAAATGCTATTTGGATTATAAATTTTATCAGAAAATTTTGACGTAAAACTAAATAAAATAAAATAAAATAACATTTTGTTATTTATCCTGAGGCAGAAATAAGAAAAATGCCACTCAAAAGCATTCAGTGGTTTGCACATTTTTATTTATTTCTATTTGGTTTTTATACCGATGTGAAATAATTACCGGCGGTAACTAATTATAAATATTAGTTTTACAACCGTGACAATTTTTTTTTTAACTGTCTCAATTGTAGAACAAGCACTTAAACAATAATTTGATGTTCTGTTACATAACCCATCAAAAACTAGACACACTTTCTACCCATGAGCATCAGTTCTTTGTAAATTGAAAGTTAATAGGAAATTCAACAACATTTTCAGTTTCCTCTCTTACAGAAAGTGTTTGGGCTTCTTATGGATGCACTCTGGTAGCGTTACAATAATGTTAACACTTGAGCAGTTATCAGCGCAGCGTCTCACCATGCAGGCTGTGCTCCATATGTCGGCTGGTGTGTTGTATCCAGAACCAATGAGAACCTCTAAAGACCGGTACTGTCGCGTCTGGATGTCTTCAGTGAAGTGCTTGTGCTTAAAAAAAATGAAGGGGAAAAAAGAGAAAGATAACAAATCTTAACAACAAAATTTACTTTTTCTGCTGTAAAAATATATTTTATGTAAGAGAAGAAGGAGAAAAAAAAAAAAAGAAATATATTTCGGAGCTGATTATTCTCACAGGTTTATTAAACGCTGAGCTAAAACCAATGCAGAATAAACAAACAAAATGCTTAAGCTGTTTATTGATTTTAGTATTCAGATAATGTTTATAGCTGCAAGGCTGGGAAATCCCACAAGTCATTAGCTACTCACCACCCAGCATGCATTTCCCAAATCTGCAATCTTGACCTTGATCTTGTCTGAATTTATTGGGTCGAGAGGGTTAACCAGCAGAGATCCTGCAGTTAACTTGCCTACATCAGAAAAGAAAAATGGGTTAAGAGGAAAAAACAATAATAAAAAGGCACAAACCTTTCATTATTTCAGCCACACAGCTGATGACTTCCTTCATTTTAAGGGGGCACAAATGAAGCAGACATTTTTCACATATACGTACTGATTTTTAAAAACTGACCGTTTCTCAGGTTCTCCGGGATTCCATGAAACTCAGTCTCATCTTCCTCCTCCTCCTGCAAAATACTTTGCTCCAGCTCTCCGTCCTCCAGCCCATCAGGAAGACGTCTTTCAGTAACATCACTGCTGTGAGCCCCCCTGCCTTCAGTCTCGGGGTCTGGCCCATTGAAATACGTAGAATCCACACCGTTGCACAGAGAGTAGATGAGGGACTCTTTATATTGTTCCTCTGGAGACTCTGCATTGCCGTTGTGTTGGTCTTCATTCCTAAACTTGGGCTGCCTCTGCTCCACCTCTGTGGTGCCGTTACAGTTGGTCTCTGACAATTCGTCTGGTCCCAGTCTCATGTAATTTTCATTTACACCATCTGAAATGTTTGGGAAAGGGTAAATACATAAGACTCTTACTGCTGTCTTTTCTGTGGCAGCCCTTTAACAAACGGCCATGGATATTCAAAAAATGGCATTATTAAACATTAACCACTTAATAAGCTCCAGGACAAGCAGCGATGTTGTTGATAAATATTACACAAGTGACTGAGTATCCTGATGCATGCTCAATAATCCAGGTAGAAAAATCTTTAAAAGTTTTTTGGAGGAAAGACGAAACGTTTATAAATTTTTTTTTTTTTTTTTTTATGTCCAGAGGACCAGACTTAACTTTTTAAGATTTTAGACAAGTGACTGAGGTTTGTTTACAAGCTTTCAGTACTAACGTCACAAAACGTGATCTGCTGTAAATAGATGTGTGAATACAAAGCAGTCCAATAAAAACCAAATACTTTTCATATTTACCCACAAACCCTGAGATGTTCTTACCTACGGTTTCCTTGTTTGCTAGCTCCTGAAGAGACACCCGTCTGAGAGGAGCACAAGCTCGCCCCTTTGGAGACTGTGGGTCATTTTCTTCCTCATCGTCCTCTCGAGTCTCTGTGGTCTTTTCCATCTCTTCCAAGTCCATAATGCACTTTTCAAGCAGCTCTGCTTGACGCTTCTGTTTCTTTTTTAACTTCTTCTTCTTGTTTTTTGACATTTTCACAGTCTAAAAGAGATGCAACAGAGGAGAAAGTGGCGAAAAAGAGAAAGTGGTAAGCTGAATATTTGCTTTAGAAGTAAATGTCGGACACTCGTGCAATAGATGAAAAACAAACCTGTTTTGGAACTGGTGCTGTGCTTACTGTAAAAGGAAGAATAAATTAGGAAAAACTTTTCACAATAGGTATTTACATGAGATTTGCGCATGTGTGTCACAGTCATACTTGCTGAACCAGAAGGAGGTGGCGCCCCAGCCCGCTGCCACTCGGTGGCCTCAGCTGCAAGTTTTCGAACGTAAGGTTCATCAACGCTCATCAGGATGTTTTCTGGTTTAATATCTGTGTGGATGATCTCACACTTTGTGTGCAGGTAGTCCAGGCCTTGGAGAACCTCAAAAACAAATAAATGAAAAAAGGAAGTTTCAAGAACATTTTTAAAACACACAAAAAAATAATAATTAAAACATTCACATAATGCTGATGCAGCCTGTCATTACAAAGATAGACTTTTTGAATTTCCAAGTACAGCTGAGTTTTAACTTATGTGTTGCAAGATTCCTATTGATGCAGCTGAAGCAAGATAAAATAAAGAAACTTGCAGTAAGAGAAGCAAGTGCAGTGACGCAAAGAAAAATGTGCAACAACTAAAATAATTATAGGCATATAGATCAGTGTTTGTGTAATTACTCTCACTACCAGGAGACAAAAGATCCTCACTGCAAGTTAGGATTGACAAGTCAAAGCAAACTGAGCTCCATCGTTCACAAACCTTCTATTTCTTGTTTTGTATTTACACACGATTTATTATGAAATAAAAAGCTGAAGAATGTGTCTGAAGGGAACCAAGTCAAAGCAATATAAACAAATTTAATAATCTAAGCTATTAATCAATAGTCAGCAAGTCTATATATTACAGTATAAGCATAACACATTTTTAACAGGATATAGTCTTTCAGTTTAAAGTGACTCAACACCACTTCCTTGGAAACACTTTGTTACAGTCAGGTTGCGTGACAAGATTGCCTTAGTTTATGTGTTCGAGTATATCAGCCTGTTGTGCCCTGACTGGTTTCCAGCCTTCACACAGCCTGGAGGCTACGGAGCTCTCACAATTGTAACACGTGAGTCATCGGCTTTAAAAAAGATGAGACCAAGGGGCTTGAGTTACCTGTCTAATGATGCTCTTCACACAGGGCAGCGGCAGCCCTTGGTAATTGGACTTTATTATCCATTTTAATAAGTGATGCCCCAACACCTCAAACACCATGCAGACGTCTGAAGATCAGTAGTTAAATCCATAATTCACTTTAAAATAAAATTAAACTGAAAACACAACTGAGAAAACCACTTAGGAGACATCAGGTCATTCAGCTACGTGGAGGTGGAGTATTAGTTATACTGAACAGAGGGACTCTCATATTACAGCTGCAGCTATCCCTATTATTCATGGGATCTTGGTCAGCCAGAGTGTTACGGAAAGCTGAGGTCTGTTTAGGCCACACAAGTTTCCATTTACTACACTGATCACCTGATTTTTACCTTTATTGCAACTCTCGACAACAGAAAAGATAAGTTACTGTTTTCTGTTGTCATTTTGAGGAATCAAACATTTGTTAATCATTTGGGACATGATTTAAGTTCAAACCTCAAGCAAGAAAAATAAAACAACAGAGGTTTTGATGCTATTTAGCCGTGAAGGATACGAGTTCCATTGACACCAGAGATCTTGAAGTCGTCTAGCAGCTGGACCACCATCTCACGGTTGGGATCGTTTGGGTCTGAGTTTCTTACCTGAACATGAAAAAAAGCCAAAGAAATCAAAACTTCCAGAATTTAGGGACATTGTACCAGAACTAATTTAGCAAACGCATTTGAATTCATGCAAACTGTAACACAGTGTGTGCATTTGTTTATTTACATACTTTAAAGTTTTATTTTTCAAAAGGCACAATAAGGCTAATAGTAAAATTGAATTATCATACAGATCAAGGATTTGGATGCTGTTTTTTTTTTTTTTTTTTTTTTTTTAACTCCATTCTTTAGAAATCAATTTAACTAATGCCACCACTGGTACATATTTGTTGCACAGATGTTATACTTCATTAAAATTTATCTTCAGATCTATGTAAAATATAACACAACTACTTACAGATTTCAACAGTTTTATCTCATCAACTGCTGTCTCTGTGTAGTGTTCTGCACTCTTCACCACTTTCATTGCAACAAACCTCTTAGCTCTGCAACAACAAAGCATGTCATGTTTGCCAACAGGAGGCAACATACAAGATCATATCACAACAGTAAACGTGCAAGCTTCCATCATACGGTTTGTGCAATAAAGGGTCTAGAAAAGGAAAGAGCACGGTTAAAATTATGTTCTCTGTTTTTTTCGTACTGTATGTCCCAGGCGAGCCACACGGTTGAGAAGTGTCCCCAGCCCAGTTTACGGATCACGTGGTATTTCCCGTTGTAAAGGTCTCCTACTTTAACGTGGTGGTATCCACCTAGAAGACAAGAACATTCACACCCTTTAGACAGAGACTGGTTTTGTTTGTTACACATTAACTTTTAAAATTTTTTTTTTTTTTTTTTTTTTACAAACAATGTTATGTCAGAATCTTTACACCACAACTTCTCCAAATGACAAAAAAACTGTCGTAACGGTTTGTCCCCAGAAAAAAATGCAATATTTCCATTATATTGTTCAGGCTGGTTATTCAGAGTAAATTCATCCCCGTGTGCATGTGATAAAAAGACTCACCTTTGCAGTAGTCATTGGGATCCTCCTGCTCCTCATCGTCAGAGCCGAGAATCTCAGGTTCATCGGGTTCCTGAGGTGAGGTTTCTTGTTGATGCTGTGGTCGAGCGCGAACATTTGCTGGTTGTCTGGTGGGCAAATAAGACAAGCTTCACTTAGAGCAGAGTCCTTTAGATAACAAACTTTACAGTTCCACCATTATTTTTTTTATTAAACCCTTTGTCTATTTTGGGTTGCAGCGAGCAAACTCATGAAAGATGTGACACTTGTTTTATGCTCGATTCCTGACTCAACTTGAGCTCAACCCGCAGTCTCAGGATTATGAGACCGCAAAACCGACCACTGAGCTACTGCAGCATTTTTACTTTAACATGTGGTACTATTTAAGAAATTTACAAAATGACATCAGAAGCCAAATTAATAATTACAATGTTTAACACAATTTAGACTGCGCAAAATGCATTACAGTAATAAAATAGTTTTGTGTTACAGTCGCTGTTCTAAAAATAAACCAATAAGTTAAAGTCAAAATGCATTACAGTATATACAACAACAAATTGATTAAATGGTGCAAAGTTAGCCACACATTTTTACAGACTGATCCAATCACAAAAAAACTAAATCTTGAAAATCAAACTCAGCATAAAAAAGAAACCAATGTAATCCCTAAAGCAGCAGCAGCACTTGGCTTTATTAATAGAGAGAAGCTCTACAGACCAGAAACCAGATCTCTGAACCAGTCACAGGTTCATTTGAATTATGTTTCCTGGAAATAAATGAAGTTTCATAACTGCTGCTATAAGTGTCGTAAGCAAAGGACGGCCTTGGAAAGATCTGTGATGGTTTGACTGATTTAGAACTATGACTTATTTTAAAAAGTTCAACTTTAGAAGATCCTTAAACTGATTTGACTTGCAGATATGGCAACATTATGAGATTATTTACATTTAGCAACAAAACTGTGATATTTTTAAAAAAATGTTTTAATATAAAGTATCTGAACTATGAAAAAACATTGATTGGTGCTTAGAATATAACCATTTGTTGAAATCAACATTAAATGCATAACTTGAAACAAAAATCAAAATGAAGAACATAAGGAAGGTCATAAGGGAAGAGCAGTCACACCTTCTCATCAAAGCGTGATAAACAAATGACAAAGAATGGGTAAAAACACAAACAAAAGATGCACGTAGCCTTTAGCAGTCAGTTTCATCAACACTAGACATGTATCTTTGTCCACCAGGACATTTTTTCCTCCATATGAGAGCAAAAGCCAAGGATGATCAAAAATGATGCAGACAGCCTTTAACTCAGTGCCACATAGAGTACCGGTAGTCCCTCAGCCACCTGCAAGCGTTCTTGGCCACGCCCACTTATTTGCTCTGCAAGGAGAACAGCTGATCAGCTGCAGGAGGACGCTTATCCTGCAGTGTGGGCTGCACAAAAGGTGCAGCAGGTGCTAAATAATTTTAAAACAATTTATTTTAAAGAAAAAATTCCATGCCAATCATGCATCCACCAATCAGCCAATTGTGTGTCATGTCCAATCTTATTTTGAAAAACCGCAATAGAGCAAGTGTGCAAAAAACGAACTGCAAAGTAGAGAGGGACTACGGTACTGTAATTTGCACACTAATGCGAGCGGAGTCAGGCTCGGAGCCGACTGCAAAACTAACAAACTGAGATTTATTCAAAGCATGCAACAAAAATACAGAAACAAGGCGCCAAAAGTGAAAAAGAAATACATCTGCAGCAGCATGGTCCTATTGGCAGAGTGGTTCTGATGACAGTGAGGTTTCTCTTAGCAACATGGTCCTGTTGGCACCACGGTACTGTTAGCAGTGTGGATCGGTAGCGGTGTGGTCTTGTTAGTAGGTCCCGTCAGCAGCTTGATGGTAATGACTGCAGCAGCTGCCTCCCAGACTGCCCTCCAGAACGAGGTCCGGCATTTAAGGTACATTCAGTGCTTTCATCATTGAAATAAATAAAATACTACCGGTATATGCAACTCCGCTTCAAACAAATTATTAGTCCTTTCATTAACATAAATACTTACAGATCATTCAATATGTTAAATCAACTGCAATGAATCAAATAGGAGTTGATGTTCCTTAAGGCTTCATTTAGTCATGCAGACTACAACAGTGCTACTGATTAATTCTCCTCAGAGAAAACACTTATGCAAGGATTTATTTATTGTGGCAATGCTAAATCCATCAATTAAAAAAACATTAAATCCTTAAAAGCACAGTACTGTCATATTTTCATTATTAATAAAAATTACAATAACACACAACTATTTAGTTGCTGTCGGCAGTAAAGAATAAAAAATAAAAATACCGGTAAATAAAAAAGAAAAAGCTGTAATTATAACTTTGTTATTATTAATTTTAGCAAATATTCAGCAATTAAAGTAACAATACTGGCATCTTAATCGTCAGAAGCAAAAATGTCGCTACTGATTTTAGAACAAAAGTTTATCATATGTTGCTGAATGTGTGTGAGAAAAACTCAGTTTTTCAAAACCAAACAAAATTCTTGCAGTTCCAGTTTTCCTCACATTTCTTTTTGCTAAGAAAATAAATAAATCTAACCAGCAGAACAGCTATATGCTGTTACGCATAACAGCAGGGGATGGGATTAGTTTAACACAAATTTACAAAAATGCAATTTAAACAGATTACACAAACAGTTTTAAACAAAGGAATTTCTCGTATTAGTTTAATGTAGAAAACAACTGGGTTAATATTCAGAAAAAGAGGGAGTAGGACATTTTAGACAGCGGATAATAAACAGATCAGCGAGTCTGAATGTGTGAGACACTAATGATTTCAGCAGAGTTGCAAGGTCTTATTAGCACAGGATTCTTTGGACATAAACTGAATTGACATAAAAAATAATTACAGTTAGACAAAAATATGATCAAACGTCTGGGTGAAATAAATATACTTTATACTGTATATCGTAAACATTGCTGTCACACAGATAAATTATACAATAGATTGTGTAGGTATATGATTAAAAATGTAATATAATATATATATATATATATATATATATATATATACTGTATATATATATATATATACAGTATACTGTATATAAAAACTGTTATTATCAACCAGAATAGAATTGCAGGAATATTTCATCTTTACAATAACAGAGTTAGAAGAGAGCAACAAGAATAATGAAAGTTAGGAGGCTGTGTATGTTTCAACATGCTTCAGGGGAAATAAAGTTCAGTTTTACAGTTTACATTTATGAAAGGAATCACAAGTGTTACTTTTTGTTTCCGTCCTAAAAGGACAAACAATGTCTCAGCTGTGATGAAGTTGTCCGCCTCCAACTGATTCAGAGGGGAAGAAAAATGACAAGAGTGAGACAAAAACAAAAACATTTTGAACAGTCAAAAGACAAAAGACTGTTGAGCGCAGACTGGCCAAACACAAAGTTTCATGTTATTTTCCTTTTCAGTACTGCAGTCTTAGAACCTTTACTTTTACTTCTAAAATAGAAGTTTGTAATCAGCTACTACAAACATCCTGAAATGTACTACTACCAATAAATACAATACAAGTTAGCAAAATATTCTTTCACAATTTGCAGGTCTAAGTAAGCATTTACACAAGCTCGAAGGCTACGGGTGGAAGATAATTCCCACACACACACTTTTTAACCTACAGGTTCTGCAAAACACTTTCTCAATCAGCCTTAAACTTACTATTCTACGCATTGTGCACACTATAAAGAGTGCTTTTATATCTCACTCATGCACCAGTAAGCTTATCGGGAAGTAGTGAGGGGTTCAGTGTCTTGCCTAAGGACACTTCACATGCTGCAGGGCCTGAGTGACTGAACTCACAACCCTCCAATTAGAAGATGACCTCCCTCCCCAGTGGTTGGATGCATCACAAACGATGAGTCCGGCAGGAGGTGGAACACCTGGAGAGCTGGTGCAGGAAGGACAACTTTCACATCAATGTGAAGTTGACAAAGGAGATGGTAGTGGATTTCAGATGGAGCAAACATACTGGTACCTAACCCCCAAACATAGAAGGATCTGCGGTGGAAGTGGTCTCCAGCTACAAGTACTTAGTTACTTACACTACCAGCCTGATCAAGAAAGCACATCAGAGACTCTTACTTCCTCAAGCGGCTGAAGTAAGCTGGTCTGGGAAGCTCAGTCCTCACCGCCTTCTACAGGTGTGCAGCAGAGAACATCCTGTGCTCCAGCATCAACATGTGGCATGGAGGCTGCACAGCTGCAGAAAGAAAAGCTTTGCAGACAGTGGTGAAGACTGCACAGAAGATGTTGGAGTCAGCCTCCCCACCATCACAGATATCTACACCTCCAGATGCAGGAAGAGAGCCACCTGCATCATGAAGGACCCCACTCACCCAGCACACACTCTTTTTGCCCCTCTCCCCTCAGGAAGGAGGTTAAAGAGCATTAAGTGTAGAATCACAAGACTGAGGAACAGCTTCTACCCTGAAGCTGTTAGACTCATGAATATCTACTCTGGATCATCACTGTGAAAACAAAATCATTGTAAAGAAACTTTGATTGGTGATACATGCTGCTGATTATCCATGCTGCTGATCCCATGCTGTTGATTATTTCATGCTGCTGTGTTCATTCATTCATACTCAGCCACCCACAAAGACTCATGTTCATGCTGCTGTTGTTCGGTGTATTGTTTATCAGTGACTAGCGTACATCTTGGATCTTTTAGCGTACCGTTTGGCATTTGTTTAGTGTATATCTTAGTTTATATCTTAGATCCGTATTTATTGTTTCTTTTTACACTTTATATTTTTTGCTATAGTTGGATATAACTGGGACCCTGTGTACACAGTTTCATTCCACCTCATGCACCGCATGTGATGTGAATGACAGTAAAGGACCTTGACCTTTATCTAATATAAGCAGAACACATAAAAGGAGCAAATAGCCAAAAAAAAAAAATTATAATGACTAGGTAAAACTAAATGTAGCACAAAACAAAAGAAGACATAAATAGAGTGAGTACCGAAGCAGATATTAGAGAGCAAAGTTTTTGAAGTAACTAAAGAGATTTTATTGTACTTCAGTGGGTAAATATGTTTAAATAAAATATTTTGAAAAGTACAACACTTTTTTTTTTTTTTAATCTCAGCACTCATCTCTTAAATGAGCACATATGAATAGCTAAAACAACACAAAATACGCAGGGGTCTGATTGTCAAACAATAAATTACAAAAACAGTTAAAAAACAAGAAAACTGCAGCGTGAATGCTGAATCAGCATTGAGACAAAAATCATTTGTAGGATTATATCTGCAAAATCTACATCACAAATGTATTTGTAACAACTCAAATAAAACTAAAGCTTTATGAAGGTTTACTGAATACAAATCAATGATTTTCTCAGCTTATGTTGTAAGTCTTGGATAATAAAGTGTTTAGAAACTCAGCTTCTGGGGAAAATCTTTTCTCTTGATCGGTAGTTATTTATAGAACAGTCAGATGCAGACTGTGGAATAGTTTTAGTGACAACACATGTGCCATGAATTCATATAATAAATGGGGAGGAAAGGGGGCCAATAAGGTAAAGGACCACCACAAATACCAGCTCCAAAAGTGAACATGCATTTATTTATTTCTCTGCAGGTTTAATTCATTTTTGCTCTCCCCATTCTGGAGATGACTTGTTACTATGGTGATACAAACCAGCTCATATCTGTGTTTTCTATGCAAATCAGGTCCAACAGAGTAAGCTTTGCATTGGAGCATTTAACACACCAGGAAAATGTTATTTAATGTAAAACAAAACTGCCAAAAGAAATCAGAGCTGAAATATGTCAAGAAATCTTATTGTATAAAACAAATATTCTGCACAGAGATCGGTACATGACCAAAGCTTTCTCTGAATCAGACAGCAATGTGCAAAATTTTTTTTTCCAGAGGCTGTTACTGCACATATTTTTAAGCCTATCAGAAAGAAGGTGGGGGAAAAAAGCCAACATGCTTGAATGACATCAAGCTTTAATTGTGCTTCAGCCATCAGCGGCACCGTCACCTAAGGCTAATATCCACCATTTTGTACTCTACAGATGTATACCTATGTGGGGCATCCTTGACAAGTATACATAAAATGTCAACAACGTCCTGAATGACACAAAATTGATGTTCCAAATATCTTTCAATGACTCCACCCCCCTATTCAGAATAGGCTGAGGTGGTGGTGTCAAACATGCATTAAATACTGCTGCAGGGTTCCTGAACGACATACTCGTGATGCTCATCCTGCTTTAACCATGTCTTTAAATCTGCAGAACCAGATGTTGACTCCATTTTCTTGTATTGCTCTAAAAAACAGGTTTTCATTCAGGTGCACTATGACATTTTGTGCATTCTTATGTGTTCAAGGCAAAGATAGATTTTGACTGAGGCGTGGTTTGAGTTCACAGCTCTTAATACTTGTGAACCTGGAGGAAATAGTGCATCTTCAAACTGGTATAATTTATTGCTCCTCAGATGCTCACAATACAGAGACAAAACCTGAGATCAGTCTTTTTTTTTTATGTACAGTATTTGTTTTCTTGGTTGTTTTGCTTTTTACGACACACTTTAAGGGCGACTCATTGGCAGACAGTTTCTTCTGGCATACTGTGATAATGGCCTCATAAAAAGGCTAAATCTGTTCAAAAGGCGGTTGCTTCCTCTCAAGACCTATATAACGGGTTTCTGGCTACAATTTTTTTTTGTCCTGACAGCTTTTATTCTGGAAATAATAATAAATTATTTTTGCGCCCACTACAGAAAGTAGTAGCCCATCTGTAAAGACGGATAGTGTTTTTGGCCACGTTTGCTTGTGTTTATCAAATATCTCTTTACCCACTGGAGGAATGGAAATGAAACTCACAGAAATCAAAACTATTCATTTGTAAATCATTAACTTTTGTAACCAACAAAATTCAAGAAGGCTGCCACAGCCAACTGACCTTAAAAAACCTGTGTGTATTAATTCCTATCAGTTTTACTGATCGTGATTTAAAGTCTGTTGTGGTAGAAACTGAGACTGATCCACAATACACACCCTGAGCACAAAAATATTGCACTGTAACATTGTGTAAAACTTTGCCATTAACTATCCATCCATCTTATCTTTACCAGTTTCTTTCTTTTCAGGTCACAGGGGGGCACTGGTGCCCATATCTAGTTATCGTGTGAGAGGACAGTCTAGACGGGTCTCCAGTCCATCTCGGGAACACTAGAGACAAACAACCATTCACTCTCTCACTCACACCTGAGACAATTTAGAGTTACCAATCAGTCTAACATGCATGTTTTTGGTCTGTGGGAG
>JARVGV010000111.1:21365933-21379918 GCA_031762435.1 Hypsolebias longignatus | reverse complement strand
ACCTCCTCACTCTAACCCCCACCTCCTCCCCTCCTTCAGGCAGTGCCTCTTGGCACACCCATTTTGTTGCATTTTTTTAATCTTGTGTTGGGGCGGAGCTAAAGTTTCATAGCGTGTTAAGCTCCTCTTTAAGAATTTGTTGGACTCCTGGCAAGAACCAATGCAGACATGTTCCTGTTTTTAGTTTTCTACATTTGCCTTATACAGTAATCTAACTGTTTGCTACTTTGACATCTTTTTTAAACTTGTTTTAAAAAAAAATAATAAATAAAAAAAATCTGTATGCCTCTCTTATGATTGTCTATTGTTGTCGCTGTTGTCATCATTATTTGTTGAAAACAGGTCTCTCTTGCAAATGAGTCCTCGAGGCTCAATGGGGTTAACCTGCCTAAATAAAGGTTGAATGATGAATGAATTAGGAACAGAACAATGCATTGTCAGTGCAGAAACCTTACACATATTTTACCAAAACAATCAAATTTAACAATTATGGAAAGGTATGGAAGCCCACCTAATAAGATCAAACTCCAGTAAAATTGACTCTTAAGATAAGTTTGTCTCAAGAAATGTTCATCTTTAGATCGTGCACACACCGAGTTCAAGCATGCAGTGTTAAGGCCCTTGTCAACTTCACTTGCAACCAGCAAACATTAAAACTTAGGAACCAACACCCTTTAACTCTACACAGCAAACACACAACAAGCAAACTGAGTCCATTCTGCACAACACTGAACCAAGAGTATGGTATGGTATTAAAAACTCACTTTTTGTTGGTCTTTTTCGCCTTCACCCTCTTCTTCCTGGCCTGGAGTGCCAGAACTGAAAATAACCCAGAGGCAAATTATGTTGCTATTGTTGGGATTTTATTTTTATTTTACAGCTGACACTCAAGACAACAATAAGCATGAATCGAAAAGGCTTAAACCTATTTGATTAATTTCACAGACAGTAAATTAGAGCATTTTGAGCTGAACTGTGTCGTTTTTGTGGTTATCAGCAGTTAAATTGTATTTGAGGCACCTGCATAATATTACGTCTCCCACTGTCTGAACCCCGTTAACATCACTAAGCTACACACCTTCTTGGCAACCGCTCCTCTACAACACAGTAAGGTATGAAGCTGTTACCATTGCGTGTGTGTGTGTATATATATACTGTATAAAACTCTCTCTCACACACACACACACACCAGTCAAGTGCTTTAAAAATAGAAAGAGCTAGAGAGCTGAACGTGTTGCGTTAATCCTGACAGAGGCTAATGCTAATAAGCTAATGTCTTGCAGAGCTAACAGCTCGTTCTAACGCCGCAGTGCGTGACATTATCGCCGGATAAATCTTTACACCTCAATAACTGCAGCTTGGCTAAATGTTAACGTTCGTGACAGTGAGGGGACATCAACCACACGTGAACAAACATTACTGTCTGCTGGGTGTCGCGTAAAAATTTACCTTTTCTCTCCATGTCGGCCGGATTCGTAGCCTAGCGGTTAGCTACTCCGCCAGTGATCGAATGTTCACGCATGCGCATTAGATTATCGAGCCAAAGTGGAGCTTCAGTGACGTTTATGCCGGAGCATCAATTCAATTCAGTTTTATTTATACTATAGCGTCCAGTCACAACAGAACTCGTCTCAGGGCACTGAACAGAAATATTCATATATAAAAATGTTAACAGAAAAATTCATACAAAAAAATAATTTAACACCATTTATCCGAGCATCAAGCCACATTTATGGACTGACTCATGAAGCAACTGAATTTGCCTACTGAATGTTTAAGATGACGTCACTGAAAGGTTAAAAAATATACTACACTGTGCAAAAGCCGTTGCTTGCTATAATAACTGTGGTTCTAAAAACACTTGTTCAGGACCACTGATTAAAGTCTAGATATTGGCTATATGTTGCAACTGTCAAAACATACTCAGAGATAAATACTGTACCAGTAAATCAAAACTACCACTAATCAATATTTACTATTAAAGAAAACCTTTACATAATCAGAAAATAAAGCATAGACTTTTCTTAAAAATGGATCTTTATTTAGTTAAAGATGGGGGATTGCAGTTAACCTGCAGGACCAAAAATAGCTGAAGGGATCTTCTGGCTGTTGCTCATAAATGCCACCTTCAAACAGTATACATACATGTAAATACAAATCTATCTTGGACACAGTTAAACAGTTTGTCTCATAAATTGTAGCATAACACTTAAAATCTCTGTAAACTATCATCACACAAGTGAAAACAAATGTACAACATTGATTTATTAACCAAAAAAAAAAAAAAGTTTTAAGGCACAAATGTTTAAATATGAACAGAGCATGTGTTCGTAAATGTTTCCCTTTTTTCTCCAAAGCATCTTTAACTACCGGTAGTAGAGGCTCAGAATTTAGTTTAACAATACATTTAAATTTATACATGTGTGGAAGTTTATTCAAATTTAGTTGATGGGTTCATAAATTCATAGTCAAGAACAGACATGTCTCAAATCTGTCAAATAGCTTTTTAAAAAAAATTAACTCACTGCTGACCATTTAAAACCATAAAAATATATTTTTTTAAATTCAAGAAAACAGGATTAAAAATATAAAGAAAAAAGAAAATGAATGAATGCTGTATGTGACAATTTAGCCAGGAGGCTGACAAACTAGCATATTCATAAACAAAAGTGTATTTATAAATTACTAAACAAAAAATTAAAAATAACACACACACACACACACATACACACGAGCACAACTATAGGTCCAGGTGGTTCAGCATCACAGTGATAAGTCAAATTCTACTGTTTAGAAATCTGAAAAAATATACAGTAAAAACATTGTAGGCATTTGGCAGAAAGTGACATTCTCCAGCAATAGACCATCAATAGTGGTTTATAAAAAAAAAAGTACATAAAGCTGGTCCAGTTGTTTTTTCTGTGCTGGAAATTCATCTCCTTACAGTTGATCACTGGCCATGTTTCTGTAATAAAGACAGTGTTTGACAGGCAGTATGATGGGTGCCTGAAAGTTTGGACACTAATGCACATGGTAAAAGGCTGTGGGTGAAGCAGGTGGCTCGTCTCACTACTCTATCTCATCTTCATAAAAGACGGGTGGCTCAAAACTACACATCTCCTCATAGGTTAGACCTGCAAGAAAAAAAAGTTATGAAATTGAAACAGGACACAGGACTACTTTGCTAACCAAGGAATCTAGTATTAATTTTAAAAAAATAAAAGTACAAACGACATACGTTTCCACTCTTCAATCTCTAGCTCTCGGCTCTCAAAGCTCTGGTCCAGTGGCTTGCACACAGGCTCATCGTCTGGGTCGTGATACTGAGCAAAGTATGGATGAGTCAGAGCCTGAGCAGCCGTTATCCTCTTGTCTGTATCCAGAACCAGCATCTTCTCCAGAAGATCCACAGCTGAAAATGAAAAGGCAAGCATGTCAGTCTATTAATCCAAGTCTATTTTCTGATCAAATTGTTTTATCTTTGTAGTACCTATTGGGTTGGCACCAACAAATACATCTGAAAAGTTCCTCTTGGGCGTGCGTGGTAAAGAGTTTATATAAGTCCTGGCCTAGAAAAATGCACCAATACATAAAATCAAATGTTAGAGCAAAACTAGCACAGACATGCAACAACATACTTATTTTATTACCAACATAAAACCATTGCTGCTGTGAAAATACATCTGAGTAGAGCAGAGAGACCATAAAGAAGCTCTCAAGAACCAAACGCCCTAATGACAAAACTACTGGAAACCTCAAAACAATTCAAATCGGTGACTACGCAAAAACAAACAAAAAATAATGTTATTTGATAAAAGCTGTGGTCATTTTTTCTAATAAATTTAAAAGTATGAAAAGAAATTTGCATGTATACAAATAATAATCAGAAGCATGTACTGTACAAAACAGAAAGAAACCCACAGAGGAAATAATCTTCAAATGGAAAACCTTGTTGGTAAACTACAGAACAAAATAATCAAGCCAAATAGGAAGTGGATATTTTTAATTTTAGCCACAAACTGAGTGCTGTACTTCCAAAAAAAAAAAAAAAAAAAAAAAAGGAAGATTGAAAGAAAATGTTACAATAGTGTGCTGCAAAAGCATGAGACATCACTGCAGTAGTTAATCTGGAGCTCATGCCTGTGGGCATGACAGGATTTGTGTTCTTTGCTTACCATGACATTAACCCTTTAATTGTTCACAGAATACAAAGTTAAATTCACTTTGGTCCAGTCTGGTTTTGTTACTCAAAGGATGAAAATACTCTTGCTGATGCTGGACCACCTTCTCCTTCAAACTATTTTAGTTTGTGAAAGAGAAGAAGCTCCAGCATCAGCAAGTCAATCAGTTGTTCATGATAAAAATTGATTTTTAATGAATGGTTCTAAAACTGTTTTTACTGTTGAAATACTGTCAACATCTATCTGTCATCTTTTAACAGCTTCTTTCTTTTCAGGTCATGGGGGTCACTGGTGCCCATATCCAGCAGTCACTGTGTGAGAGGCAGGGGACATCCCAAACAGGTCTCCAGTCCATCATAGGGACTCAAGGAGACAACCAACCATTCACTCCCTCACTCACACCTACAGTCAATTTAGAGTTACCGATAAGCCTAACATGCTTGTTTTTGGTCTGTGGGAGGAAACCAGAGCAACCAGACAAAACCCACACATGCATGGAGAAAACATGCAAACTCCACCCAGAAAGGTCCCCACCCAGGATTTGAGCCGACAACTTTCTCGCTGAGAGGCGGTAGCTCTTTCTCAACTGTGCCACCGTGCCGTCTGCCCACTCAACAATAGTGAAAATAAAAATACTGATGGCAAAGAACATTGCAGCAAAGTGTCTGACATCGCCAGCTTCTTGGTCCGTCAAAAGAAAGCAGCTGTGGGTCATTCTCACCTCATGGCTAGGCATCCTGTTAATTAGAGTTGCAGGGGGTGTTCCTGTTAGACGCATTATCTGCTGAAGCTGGTTTATATCTACAAAGCTGGTGTCAAGGGGAGTATAGCAACAGTGCAAATTTGGTTAAGAAGTTGTTTTTTCTCAACCTAACATTTTGTGACCAAATCTTTGGTGCACTACAATGTTGTGATGAGAAATAAAGTAAGCTTGGAAGAAAATGTGTTATAAGTGAAAGGTATTGAGAGATTTGGAACACAGAAAAACAGTCCATGTGTCAAAAGAATCTCACAGCAAACTCTTCATTCACTCAAAGAGGCAGCGAGCAAGTCTTAAACCCACAGGGCTGAAATGTGGGAAAACATGCCAGCATTCAGAACACAGACCCGCCAAGTCGATGCACAGCAAAGTGGAAAGTTTGGAGCAGAAGGGGAAAACCTTGCATGGATTTGTGAACTCACAGACTCTGAAGAGATTTTCGCCACAAGCTCTGGCCCTGGAGTTCCGATGAGCCTCATGATTAACTTCAACTGATCAATGTCTACCAGCAGCCGGTAAAGGAAGACTAGATGTCGGATAACAGAAAATTTAAACTGGCCTCATTTTTAAACCTGCATCACTTAAAAAAAAAAAAAAAAAACTAACATGTTTGACATTCAGCTACATTAAGTTTACACATCACTCAGAGAGGACAAAGAATTTGAAATATAGCCTGCAGAGAAGAAAAAAAACTAGAGACTTTCACAAGAAAAGCAGATGGGAAACAAGTTCAGACATTAATCTAAAAACACTGCCAAGAGGAAAAAAGAAACTGCTAAGATCAGACATAGAGGGGCACTGTCTCATAAAAACCCCTACAGAAGTGCAAAGAGAAAATGGACCTGAACCAGTGATAACAGACAGGATAGAAGTGGAAATGTTATTGTAAAGGTTATGAGTCAGTCTGGAAAAGATTAGAAACATGTCCCATCACTGTTTCATTTCAAATGAAGATGCCTTTGTGCTGGCAGAAATATTACACACCAGCACTTATCCAACAATGTGAATATCTGCTCCATCTGCTCCATTTGTAGTCCACTTTGTGCAAGATACCTCACAAGCTTTTGAGTCTGTGCAGATTCTGAACTCTCAATGGAAAGGATACGGTCTGTGCCAGGAAACAGAGGCCTTCCAGTTAGAAGTTCTGCCATGATACAGCCCACTGACCAGATATCCACTGAAACAAAGAAGCAGGACACAAACATGAAACTTATCAAAGTTTTCTCCTAAAAAACAAAGATTTATGCCACCTACCTGTCATGTTGTAATGCATCCAGTTCAACATGATTTCTGGGGCACGATACCAGCGAGTGGCCACATAGCCAGTCATCTCGTCATCAGTGTGTCGTGCCAAGCCAAAGTCCAAAATCTGGGTGGGGTTTGTTTTAAAAAAAGCAACACTGTTACAAAAACATTAAAAACTGAAAAACGATTTAGGGTTAAAATTGGGCTTTAAACTTCTCAGTTCACTGACCTTCAGTTCACAGTCTTCATTCACTGCCAGGTTGCTCGGTTTCAAATCCTGCCAGGGGGAAAGGATTGGGTGAGACACACAGCAGCTGGTGAGGCAGTAAGCATTTCAATTTATTCTTAAAAAGCACACGAATGGAAACAAATATTTTCTTTAGCCCAAATTAAAATAATCAATTAACATTTTGTGAAGTGTAAATTACTTTCCTGCAGGATCAATAAAGTTCTATCTTATCTTACTTGCAGCTTAATATTTGCACAAGCCTGAGTCAGTCAAATAGAAAGCTTAATAATCATGATGCAAACTTCCCCTGGATGAGGATAAAAAACAAAATAAAATTTGTCAAACAATTTTCAAACACTTACTCTATGAATGATTTCTGCAGAGTGGATGTACTGCAAAAAAAAAATTCTATTAGTTTGGATTAATAACAAGAACAAAAGTCATACGTCAAACCTAATTTGTCTCACTTGAATATTAAGACAGAAGGAAAGGATTTTCATTTTTGTTTTTTTTTTTAAACTAATAAAAAAGAATCTGATAATATTTTCATGGTGGTTCACAGCTGGTTAAAAAAAAAGGCTCTGTCTAAAACTAAAAATGCCTAAGGACTGTAAGAAAATCAGATAACTATGTAGAAGAGTACATGCCCTACATTTTTACAAAATTTTGAAAGTTACACAGTTAAATGTTTTACCTTATGTCCTATTTTAGTGCAATTATTTTGTTATTTTAGAAAATCCAGTTTTATTTGTATCAAGTCCATATTGTTGTTGCAGCAAAAACATTTTCCATTCAAGTTTTATACAACACTGAAATAACCTTTTTTTAGAATCATAATGTCCTAACTTATTGACCCACAGAAATGTGTCATATTATCGTTTCACTGTGAAGAGAGGAGGAACAGAAGCAGCAGCTTTGGTAAACATCAACTGAAACTTCACACAACATAAAGCCAGTCAGTAAACAGTAAAAGAAGACGCACATTGGAATTTGCACATAAAACAAAGAAGTGAAACTGAACTCTCAGCTACAAAGATGTTCATAGAGGTTATAGAAGTACTGTGAGCATAAAACGTTAGAACCTGAGGGACTGGTTGGTCCTGCTGCAAACACAGAAGGTACCAGAAACACTGTAAGGTTTATTAGTAAGTTGTCAGGTCGTGTGCCTGAAAGTTTAAAAAAAAAATGACCATAAAAAATATAAATAGCTCAATTAATATACACTACTTATATTCCAAATTCTGTAAAACACACCAAAAACAAAAAAAGCTAAACCTCTGGTATCCCCCCAAAAAAGTAGAAAGTAGGACCTTTTACATATAATAATTAATATATGATACATTAAATATTAATACAATATGTTAGCTTAACTACTACTTTTTTATTTTTTTACATTTCCATGCGGACATGGGCCTTGCCCACAAGGAAACAGTTATTGTCTTAGAGAAATATAAGAAATAAAATATTTATGACATGATTGAGCACAGTGAACTTTGCCAGGGTTTTTTTCTGCAAGGTTACCAGCAAGACGGAAGAGACTTCAGTATTCTTTTTTTTCTTCTTCATTACTGATATACGACAATGATGATCTTTGAATGCAGCTGTATACAAAAATATTATGAAGTACATTTGTTATAAAATGTGCTAAAAAAAATAACCTTACCTTTAATCCTCTAAGGATTTGATATATGAGGAACTGCACGTGGTCATCTGTAAGTTTCTGACATTTCACAATGTTGTTGAGATCTGCTCCCATTAGGTGAGTCACAAGATATCTATCAACCATAAAACACTGCCATCAGAGTTTAAACAGGCAAAAATCACAGGAAAATGCAATAATTCCCCAATTCATGAAGTCAGGTGAGCTTAAAATAAACATATTTGCTCTTTAAAATTAATTTAGCCAAGATTGTTTGCAGCCTGCAGCTTATTTCCCTTATGGCTGTGAAAGCCTAAACCGGTTTTGTAGCCACTTCTCTTTTATTTTAGCTTCCCACTGGAGACGCTAAAAAGGTCAAACCCTTCACAAATGGAATGTCATTTAACAAACACACCAGATAAACAAGCTTAATGTTACTGCACCAGTGAATAAATCAACCCTAATCCCAGAGCTGTTTAAAATGCCCAAACAGCACTTCCAGAAGGCAGCAGGAGCACAATGCCGGAGAGGCGATATCCGAGCCAAAACTCACACAGCCATGTGCTGCTTCGTCGATCTGTTGCTCAACAAATATCCAATTCATGAATATAGTCTGTTCTCGCAGAGTGCAGAGAACAAGGGCTTAAAATAGGACTTTTCCATGCTTCAACTTGTTCTCAGCAGCGCACACAACAGACACTAAAAAGTTGACCCGCCTTGGAAAAAAAGGCATCTAGTGACCTCTGTTTTCACTCTCCTGTAGAAACAGTTCATGGTAGCAGCATAGAGGGAAAGAATTCAAGCACCTAATATTTGAAGTGGTTTTTATAGAACAGTGCAAATCTCTCCACTTTATTTATTCAGTCTTAGTCCCTCTCTTTTACTTCCCATAAGAGACCACATATGTGACCTTGTATTTGCCTTCAGTCAGGCAAGCTAATCTTGGTGGAAGGTGAGGCGAGCCAACAACTCTCTGCAAAAATAACCAGACTACAACGCTGCTGCACAAGAAAAATCTTAAACGTAAACAGACAATTGAACATGGATGAAGGCAAGCTTTTGTTCTTTAATATTTAAAATATGCATAAAGCAGTCTTTCAAGCACCTAGTAAGAGTTTAAACGTTATTCTCTTTGCCCAAATGAATTTTTAGACATGAATATTTTCCAGGATATGAGTGAGAATGACGAGAAAATCTTCAACACAATATTCTGAACAGCAGCTCCAGCTGTTACCGGCAGGGACTTTTGTCAAAGTTGGTTTACAAATATTATTTTGGCTGATCTGATTATTTTATAGGAGTGCTGCAAACACATCAAGACTTGAACATGATTTTGCTTTCCCTAATCTTTTTTTTTTTTTTTTTTTTTTTTAGCAATATCAGAAATTTGTGGAACAATTCGACAAGTGGGCTATTAGTGTGTTACAGGTTTTGTTTGTTCTGAAGCTTTGCTTTGATGTGGAAGTCAGGGGTCTGCTGGATAACTAGAGTGGAACTAAGTGATAAAAAAAGTTAGTTCACTGATGATGATGATGACCAAATTTTTTCACATTTTGTCCTCTGTTTATGGCTCCACTTGGCCTATACTCACTACAGCTCAGTATTACATATTTGAGTAGCATCACATTTGATGGCTCTGCGATGTTAAATTCCTTTTTGGAGGTCTGTATGCAAGCCCATCAGTGTCAATGAACCACTGGAAACCACCAGGAAGCCATTTCTGGAACCTACAACACTTATCCATGGACCCTGGACAGACGTCAGTGAATACAAATATGCTTTTTCAGTTTTTATGCATCAAAACAATGTGTGAGAAATAATCACAAAACTAGACAAATTTATAACTAGACTAACTTGCTTCTTTCATGCAAGATGTATGATGTAAATTATAATAATAAACTTGCATGAATTGACTCACCAGAGGGTTTTAGTGTACTTAAGCCAAACAAGGCAAATGATGCGTGAACACACCACCGCTCAGCAAATGGGTGCATCACACTTAAAATGTTTCTGTAGCTGCCAGTGATGGGCGCTGCCGACTGTCCCAAAATATTGTATTTGTGTTTAGGTCAAAACAGTAACCTCACAGAGGGCTTGTCTTCTTATTAATTGTCTCTAACTTAATATTCTACACAGAAAATGCCAACTTTGATAAATTTACATTGCTGTTTATTCTTCCATAAAACAAATTAAAACGATCCAAGAGACAAGCATGTCAGGATCTGAAGTATTGCCAATTCAAAAACACTCCTTGGGAAATTAAAAACGCTCACAAACTGCCTGCAAACTCCAGAAAGTACACAGGAGAAATCAAGCTCTAGATCGAACAAGAAGTTATAGCTGAATTGCACTTGCAAACGTTGCTTTGACAGTTTTTACCAGAAAATATCAGTAAAGTGTCGCACATGAGCCAGAAGAGCTAGAATTAGTCTATTTTTAACTGCAAGTGGCTTAAAACATATTCATCAAGTGTCCTGTGAAAAATGACAAATTGATCATGATGCATAGAAAAGAAAGTCTTACATTTCAGTTCGCACGGGAGGATATTACATCTGAGGATTAAGTTGCCATCAACTGCTCACATTCTCTTAACAACTTTCAACATCAACAATTATCAACTACAGGAGCGACAATATGTTTCACAAAGACAGAATTTAAGAAACATGAGGAAGGAAGCTGGTGATAAAACAACTCTATTAGCTGTCACAGTAAATGAATAACAGAGTGGACTCTTTAAAAATGTACCAGTGTTAGAACTGCTGGCCCAGCTCCAGGTGTTTTCCAGTCCAGTTTGGACCATCTGCTGCAGATAAACTAGACGCTACGTACTATTACTGTTTTCAAGTGATGGTGTACTGTAGCTCAAAAGAAATTAAAGTGATTATTTTCAAACTCAACTCACACGTCTTTGAATTCTTTCAGAGAAGTAGCAGGGGTGAAAACATCTAAGAGGCCAATGACCTGCAAAAACACAGAAAACAGTCACATTAAAAGGAAATGTGAAGATTTAAAATCAAACATTAGGACTGAATATTTGTTTTTAAGCTTGTTTCCATTCAGGAAAAACAAACAAGAGAAATGAGCTCACATACATTTTCATGCTTCATGTGTTTAAGCAACCGCAGCTCTCGATATGTTCTTTTGGCATGGATGAAGGACTGAAATGGACGAGAGAGCTTCTTTACAGCCACCTGACAGCCCATCATGTTGTCATATGCAGAACTGTAAAAAGAATAAACATTACTCACTGATAATATGCGAACATGCTGTGATCCAGTTTGTACTTGATAAACATCAAAACCTACAAGTGGTGTATGACTTTGGAAAAAGTTTTTTTTTTTTTTTAACAGGCTTGTATTCATTGTGTTGATTAAATGTAAGCATTTTATTTGCTTAGAAAAGGCTGAGTCCGCTCTCAAAACAAAACCAGACATGGCAAGGCAAACTAAATGCGGTGACAGGGCGATATCAGCAAAAAAAGTCATTTCTCAGCAGAGTGGGAGCAGCCTCTGGCCTGAGGGCCTGAACAGAAAACAACACTTCCTGCTGAGCAGCTCACCTGTCACAGCTGATGGACAACTAACTGCTGCTGGGATCAGAAACCAATGTACAGTATAATGGGATCAACAGACATCAGTACTAAATTATTTCTGAACATTTCCCTTTAAACTCAGCAGACACTGTCATCACAAAGTGGCTAAGCAAAATTCATTAGGATTCAGTCTTTGGGAATGCATCATCACCATTTCATAAGAAATGAGAGGAATGTTGCCGTTGACACATCTGCAAACTTGTTTGTGTTATGACTGCAGTTTCATTAAAACTACATTTATTACAGAGTTGTTCACATTTATAAACTCGTCTCTATGAGGAAAAAAAATTGCTGATTGTTCATTACATCATATAAATGAGAACCAATGACAAACTAGGATAGATTAACATACAAGTCAGATATAAATGGACTGATAGTGTTTTTTGTATGTTTCTGCTGTAGAAAATCATTCCTTTTACAAGCACTTTTGGCACCTTACTTTCTGCCCGAGTCTTTTTTTCTCTGTACAGAAATGTGAAATGCATCTTTGCTTCAAAGGTGCCACTTGAGTAATGTTCAGCCAAGCATGTTGAACTATTAAAACACTACTTCTGAAAAATATGGTGTGGGTTTAGGAACTGCTTTGATGGGGGTCTTATGACTAAAACATAACCGTGCAAATTAGTTGTAAGAATTGGCAATGAGATAAGCAATAATTCCTGACTGCTTCCATCTACGTTCAAATGTATAAAACATTAAACGCCATGCTTTCTAATGGCAATTTACCAGAATGATTATGTAAAATATCTATTCAAAATCAATGGATTTCAAAACATAATGTATGATGTACCTTTTACAGGCAACTTTCAGGCAACAATATGCAAATTTTTAATTTGCTTAGAGAGAAAAAAAATCTATATAAATAACTAATCTGACCATAAACAGATTATCCTGGTGCCTGGTTACAGCACATCTGTTTGCTTCCATTTGCAAAACGAACATCTGCTACCTTGTCTTCCAGAGATGTTTTCTCTAGATCTTATCAGCACAAAGTATTTAGTCCCAAAAAGACAAAAAAGGGCTGAAAGTCTTTTTTTTTTTCCTTCTTTCAGAAAGAAAATCTACCCTTTCACGAAAAGTCTTGTTAAAGGGATATAAATCAGGACAGTCCTTTTCTCCCTCACTTTGTAAAAGCAAATAAATGTGTGCTACACATTTGCTGAGTAATTCAACTCACTGGAGGTCCTCAAAGTAACCAGCAGTCTTGAATTTATCCATTTTAAAGTGCACAAAAAGGCTTGAATGAAGCAGAAAACTAACGTACTTTTTACTGCTTAAAACTCACTTAAGCTTAATTTACTTCCAGTAAATACAAGATGCTTACAAGCTAAATCAAACACGGAAATCAGACACTTTGAACAGTTGGGTAACATGATTGCACTCAACCGTCGAGCTAACCTAAGTTTAGCTTCTCTGCAGCACCAGGCCTCGCCTCAATGAATGGAGGTGAAGTTAGGAGACACGGACATAAACTTTACTTTTAAGTTATTTTATTTACCAAACGGTTCCGTATGCGCCAGAGCCCACCGGGGACAGCTTTTGGTACCGCTCCGGAACTTCCCATATCGTCTTGTTGACCTCCCGTCGGTAAAACTTGGGTCTTTCTTTCTGCGACATTTTCTTGCAGAACCAACCGTCGACCACCAACAAGACTATCCGCCCCGAGCACTATTTTTCTCCTCTCGAACACAGAGGAAGAACGCTTAAGGTGTGTCGTTCGTTGGAGAACTTCACGCAATGTTTTCTTCTTCGGGTTGTTTTCTCGGGAAAGAAAAAAGTTGCAGAATCACCGCCAGCTGTGCGCCTAACTTTCGACTCCTCACGTTACTTGTTCCTCCTCTGGTCCCGAAAAAGTTCGCCGCCGAAGCTCGTTGAAGTCTCGCGAGAACAAGAAGTCGCTGAGTGGCAAGAAAAGAAAACTGCTGCATTCAAATACAAATGGATAAAATGGCGTTTATAAAATATGAAATCGAGAACAAGTTGCAACTTGCATCTACAAAAAATAGTTACACTATCATTATAGTAAAATCACAAAACATTATAGAGACATAAACTGTTTTACCGTTTTACAATATTTAAATGTGTAAATTGTAACAAAATTAGTAAAATAAGTAAACATGGCATTACTGTACTGTACTGTATTTGGAATTACAAATGTTGTACGTTACAAATGTTATACATCTTACAAAGAGTCCCTGAACGCATCGTTATGTTGTACATTTTGTCATGCTTTTTTTTATTGAAAATGTTTTTAACTCACAATAAAGCATACTCTATTAAATTCATGAAAGGCTCAGCAAAAAAAAAAAAAAAAAAAAAAAAAAAAAAAAAAAAAAAAA
>JARVGV010000111.1:21347601-21365833 GCA_031762435.1 Hypsolebias longignatus | reverse complement strand
TACTTTGTTATTAACAGCTGTATGACACCCTCACGCCCCAATCCGCTCTGAACAACAGCTGTATGACACCCTGAATTGTAACGCTGGATTAACAAGCAGAGGCGCTTGCTAAAACAAAATAAATAAAATAAGATGGGGGTAGGGGGGGGGGGGATTATGATTTTTGTTATGAAAATGCACATGGTTTCATACATGAATTTTTTTTAACTCAGTTCATACTTGGATTACTTTCCCTTACCCCACAGCAAATCCCCCATGAAGACACTTTGCAGTATACAGTATTTGCAAATGTGGCAGTCTGGTATGGGACAAATAATACTACAAATGAAATGTCCAGTGTTTGTTTGAACTGCCTCTGTAAAGATATAAAAAATGACGTCTGCTCTATCTCTATACAGTACTCAGGCTCCTGAAAGTTTGCCAGACCTGAGCAGACATTTAAAACTATAAAACTAAAGACTTCCTCTCCGCTCAGATTGGGTGATTATCTGAGTGGAGCATCAGCAGTCTTCTTCCTCGTGTTGGTGGCGTGAAGATGACTTGAGGGGAACCGAGTCAAATCCATCTGATGTTCTCTGCAAACACAATCATAAAGTTATGAAGTGAAGCATTTCAGCAAGATGCAGACTGAAAGGGTGACTAACCTCTCGAGAGAAAGACTTAATTTTCTTGAAGAAGGACTTATGGGTGAGATCCATGAGCTCATCCTCTGCATCCTCTCCCTCCATTATTGCACAGCTGTCTGCCGTGGGTAGCTCACACTCTTTACCTCCAGAGCTCATCATCAATCTGGAGTACTTATACTCCAGTCTAACAAAGGGATGACAAGACTTGGTCATGAACCACATCAGCTGAGACCCCTAAACACAACATTGAAGAAAACATAAAGATTCTTGGTCTCACTTGCGTGTCCTTTTCCAAAAGTAACAGCTGATGCTGATGAGCAGCAGAGCAGCGACTGTGCCGATGGAGACACCAAACTTGAGCCAAAAATCCAGAGTCACGCACGCACTGACTGTTTGTGCTGGTAGTGATTCTCCTCCGTAACACTGAAGAGGCTGCTGCCACACATAGGTGGTCCTCTGGTTGACACAAATAATAAGACCCACATGGGTTTCATATCACACTTCATGTAGATAAAGCATATTCCTTGTGGCTAAACTGCTGCACAGAATAAGAATGCTTTTTTTGTTTTTGTTTTTTATTGTGTGCTTTCATTTTATTAAACATGAGTTGAACATGATAGATTTGTGGAGGTCAGGGGGTAAAATAGTACTTGTCAGTTTGCATCTGGCTGCGCAGCACTACCTGTATTCCCTGGATGCAAGCACTGATGATCTCTCTGTAGTGATCTTTGGTGCAGAGTGGACATGCGTGCTGGCTCTGCCACAGGAAGTGGAAACTACAGCCATCGCATGTCCCCTCAGAACAGTTGCTGTCAAGAAAAACAAGCTTCTGTGAGCTTAACGTGACATGCGTTGATAAACAACATGGCTGGTACACACAATCTGCGCATATAAATAAAAGATCAACAGCTGGGAGTTTAGTTACTGAGTGCAGCACCTTGGATGTGTGATGTAATCTTTGGCTGTGAATGTGGGGTTGCATCTTAATCTGATGGTGGCCGACCTGCCTTGTTTACAAGCTTGAGTTGCATCATTTGACCTAAAACACATTACATTAGAAACAGCACATTACATGTCACAGTGAAAAGTCTTCTCACATGTTTATTTTATTTTTAATTCTCAAGACACTGAATCAACGATTGAACCTGCGTCAAACAATAAGCTTTAAACGTGTGTTTTAGAAACATGTAGAAATCTTAAAGTCTCAATAAAGTAAACGAATAACAGCTGTCTTCTTTACCTGTAATAGAATATAACATCTGGCAGCTGAGGGGAAGCTGGAGGGAACAGCCATGATGGAGATGTTACACCTTTCAGAGTGGTGTCAGTGGTCACACCTTTGGAGAAAAAGACACACAACGTTATTACAACAATCTGTTTGTAATAAGTTAGGATGATTGGGTGATTTGCTGTGGAATGATATTATCTATGGAAATTTTAGTTCATCCAAACATAATTCCCCCCGTACCGACATCTTTTCTATATGTTTATAGTTTTTTACAGACATCTACAGAAACATAAGTTCAAAACTGAAGTTTAACCCTGTGATGCCAGCAGGTTTTTGAGCCTGCAACATTTTGAACTCAAACCCTTTCGTAAATATGGCGCCCAAGACCGAAGCACTGGCATGAGAAGAAAGAAGAATATGTTTTCTTGTTTTGAGATATCTCTGTTTAAGAAAATACAATATTATCAACAGAATGACTAGAGACTGGAGATTACACTGACACAAAAATGTCAAATATCAGGTGAGATATTTGGTGGCTTCTTGTTTCCTTCAGCACCTTATCACCACCTACTGACCCATTACTCAAACGCAGTGATGCTGCTGACTCAAGAACTGAATAAATACGTTTTGTTTTTTTCACATGCAGACAAAAAATAAAATCTTGAAACTTGAGGAAACGTTGTGCCTCGAATTAAAACATTGTAATTCAGGCTACAGATTCTTCATCTTGTCCAATTGTGGTCATTTTTACTAGAAAGCCAAATATTGAACAAATGTCTGTTTCTTCCAACAACGTTTAGCTGCAGATTAGGTTTTACCTATGAGTGAGTCCCCGATGACAAAAGGCTGGGAGGACACCATGCTCTGACTCCTGATGTCAGAGGGTACCACCACGGACTGACAGATGTAACCTTTGACCACTTTTCCGTTCTCTGTCACATTGTCCACACAGGAGGCTGCCACGTGTCTCTGTAAGGGGGACACGGTGAGGGGGATTCGCACATGAAACATCATTTTACAAACAAAGGATCATCTTCAGGCTCCCTTTCTCACCTCCATCCCACACAGACCCAAATTAAAGTGATGAAAGTACCGCAGGCCTTTGTTGGTGAAGCGAGGGCTGCTGCGGAAGCCGGTGACATTGGACAGGGGAGAGAAATCGTAGCTGAGCAGGACCCCTCCCTTCGTCTGAACGTCCACTTTACAGTCGCTGAGACAAGTTGTGTAGGCCTGCAGGTCAAAGGTCAGAGTTTCATCATTTACATGCTCGTCAGTTTCACTCTCCTGTGATGGAAGTAAGCCTGCTGTCTCACGGTGAGAAATCTTTACAAAAGCGAGCGTCTTGAAAACAGTTTGCCTTTTTTAGGATGGTAGGACTTTGTTTGGTTCAGAGTATGAACGGTGACACGACATAAGATGCGTTTCTATCAGCTGCTCTCTTCTGCAGCGGGGCGCCACAGCGCTCAAACACACAAAAGATTTGGCGGTTGTTGTACGTCGGACATCACTGACCTACACAAGGAGAGGTCAGTGAACGAGGCCAGGCTGATTCTGGCAGATCCTGATCATCCGCTCCATGATGAGTTCAGGCTGCTTCCATCTGGACGCAGGTGTCTGCTGCCTCATTTATCTCTGTAGTGATCAGGCTTTTCAATGAACAATGATGATTTCATGTATTATTAAGTTAATGTCTTAATGTCTAGTGTGGATGTTTTGTGTGACTACTGACTGTGAAACAAATTGCCCCTCGGGGATAATGAACCTGGGCTCGAATCTGCAGATTATGAGACAGCAGCATTGACCACTGAACTACCGGAGCAATCATTTAATATAATATTAAATGCATAATTTAAAAATTGCTTCTCCATGTGCTATGAAATGTATGTTGTGTTCTTAAATGCTGTCTATGTTTATTTGCAACATTCTAAGTATAACTTATCAAAAGGTTTCAAAACCACAAACTGGCAAAAACAACAGAGGTGAAACATAAATGGTCTAGAGTGTTTCTGATCCGATCATTTCAATGAGAGCTTTTTTTTTGTTTTTTGTAAAATTCAGCTTCTTACTTTGTTTCTTTTTGTGTTGGGGCCACATTGGATGCAAGCAGACTTTCCAACTGGCTGACTGGCCTGGACGTAGGTGTTTGGAGGACAGCTTTTACACACTCCTGTGGCTTCGACCATGTAGTGTCCCGGAGGGCAGGGAACGCAGGCGGAGTCAGCCTTAGCGGACGTCAGGGCGCAGCGGCGGCACTGCGAGGCCACACCTCCGACCACATTAGTGATGTGGATGGAGTAGATCTTTGCAGCATCAGCGCTGTATCTCCTCGTCTGACAGAGGGCAGGAAGCAGAATGCTCAGTGTCTACACAGCTCAAGATTGCCATCTAGAGTGCACGGCTTATTCAGAGTCAAAATCACAACTGTACAACAGAAACACCAGCAAAACAGTTGTTTTTAATAACAGTTTTAATTTGTTACGATGAGATAAGAATGGACGACAGCTATAAATATGTTTTGTCTTCTTGGATTTTTATAAACTACTGTACTTTGTGTCCAGAGTTGTTCTTATGAACCAGTTTAAACATAAACATTAGGATTACAGTATCACTTTATGTAGTAATTATAATTATTAGGGATACATGATATTATCGGCATGGTTTCAGTATTGGCTGATATTAGCGATAAAGTTAAATATTGGACATCGGGCATTCCATCAAAATAACTCACCGATATAAAAGGCACTGTTTACACACACACAAACACACACACATTGTATCTGTGTGTACTTGTTTTTACTACAGAGTGAGGACCATTTGTGCCATAGTTACTGTCAAAATGAGGTATTTGGTGTAAAGTGAGGACCGCTTCAAGGTCCTCACTTTATTTGCAGCTCTCCTGTGCTTTACTAGTTAGGTTTTAGAGGTATGGTGTGAATTAAGTTTTAGTTCAAGTTAGGGTTAGCTATAGACCAATGATGGTTAAGTTTAGGGAAAATGTCTGGGTTAGGCATAAATTCAGTAACAAAAATGAATGGAAGTCAATACAATATCCTCAGTTTGATGCCAATACAATGTGTGTGTGTGTGTGTGTGTGTGTGTGCGTGCGTGTGTGTGTGTGTGTTTGTGTGTGTGTGTGTGAAAGGCATAAAATTTAACATTTAACATATAAATTTGACATAAAACATAATCCAAGTAGAAGCATTACCTCATTTTCAACCCCCTTTTTTGGCATTTGCAGTTGGTAGCAGGCCACATAGACAAAGACCATGCAGAATAATGTTGTATTTTAATTCCACAGCAGAGAAAATGTAGTCTCTGTAAGTAGGTCTGTTATCAGCCAAATAAGTTAACATATTGGCATGGTGGATATCGACCAAAAATCCTATAGCCTGCATCTCTAATAATTATTTAATGGCTACAATTTTTGCTTTCTTTGAAAACCTAATTTTCATCTCTCTACACAATTTTTAACTTTGTTGCATCTTCCATGAAATTCATTATATGTGCACAAAAAAGGAGACTTTTTGCTTAAACTATGAATCAAAGTTTACTCTAATATAGTTTTATATTAAAAAGGGAGAAAAAGCTCCAGAATAAAATAAGATATTTTTCTCATACAGTATCTACCCACTCCAAAAAAAATGTAATTTAGTTTTTAGAGTTTTTGTATAAACTTAAATTGATGATGTACGCCACAAAAAAATGCACTGAACATGAAAATAATTACTAGAATGATGAAGAAAAACAATGTAAACAACACCATGTACCAATGACAACAAGTTTTGTCCTAAGTTACAGAAGAAGATAAGTAAAGCTGACTGAAATTGTTTTAAAGTGACAAATCATCTGTGGTGGTGAATGTGTGACGCTCCTCACCGTGTTGTAGTTCTCAGTCCGTTGAAACTGCCAGCTGAAGCTGACTGTGTAGTTGTTTTGGATCAGGTACGAGTACGACTGCTTCCTGTTGGTGGCCTTCCACTCCTCCACCACATCGCCAAACCAGCTATTATAACCCTGAAAAACAAAATACAGTACTCTCACCTCAGTAATCTCTACCAAATCAAACTCACAATGAAGATCTGCAACACACACATCTTATTTATGACCATAAAGTAAAAAAATATATATATATATAATTTCTCTTACCGCTATGAAATAAAACTTGCAGTCAGCTGAACACACAGTCTCAAAGACAAAGGTGATGCGGGAGAGTTCCCTCACTTCTGTATCTTTGACCGTGGACTCAGCCCTTAAGCAACCAAAAGACATTTTATTCAACGTTCATATCAGATATACAGCCGTTACTTCTGGGGAGATAATGAACAAAAATTTTAGTGTGTTCAGAAAAATCTTCACCTGTATCCAGGAACAGTGAGTGTGAGAGTCTGGTAGTCAGTATCTAGATCCCCCGGGGGGGTGTAGACATATTCTCCAGCCACCTCCCATGCTGTCATTACAATAATAATACAGTAATAATATTATTAATAAAGACGAGACACCTAATCCTTTCTAACATATTTTTGCATGTTGAAATGTGTTTTGTGGCTCTACTGTGTTTCTTTTTGGAGAAAAGCCAATCAGCTGAACTCTGCTGCCTGTTCCATGCCACCAGGTGGTCTCTCACCTGTGCGTCGGTCGTAGTTGCTGAACTCGTGATGGATGATGAAGCTCTTCATGTTGGACGGCATCGTGTTCCACCATTTGTACTCAAAGCCCAGCATCGGTTCGGTGCCAACAGGGCACGTAGCACAAACTGTGAGTGAACAATGCCACACGGTTAGACTGTACTGTGCAAACAAATGGTATGTCACATGTGCAGACGTTGTTAGGACACGTTATGCTGTTGGTTTTATTATGTGACAATATTCATGCAAACTAACACAGAAGAAACGTGCAAGAATTGTTTAATTTCAAGACTCCAGTAAATGTAAATATTTCATTCATTTTAAAATCTTTAATTTTGTTTAAATCCAGTCTAAAACAAATTTAACACAGTACCTAAATATCTCCATTTCCTTCACAAGACCTGAGCACAATATGATGATCAGGATATAAATGTATGTGCTCGTTTAAAAAATAAAAATCTTCTTTTCTTTAAAAATGCACACAATTGTGTCCAATTTTGTAGGTTTGCAGTTAAAATGACTTGAAGACGATTTTTTTTTAATTATTTTATCTATTGAAACAATGAATTTTTCTTTCAAATCGTTTAATTTGAGTTCTTCTGGTGCAAAACTACAACTTTAAATTGATTGTGTGAAAGTTGACTTAGTGTTCAAGCTAAGCTGTTGCATGTTCCTTGGTTCTTCCATATTTTTATTTCAAAGTATTTCAGTATACTTAGTGCTGTTCTGTGTCTTGTAAATTTTAGTATTTGAAACTTTTAGACTTTGAATTTTACTCTATTTACAAAAATTATCAAAGAAAAATATTTAGATATGTTAAAAATGCATCTTCCTCAGCATGTTTATCCTATAATTGTTCTTAAGCTTTCAGCTACTGTCTTGCTAATTTTGGTGTTTAGCTGTTTTCTTTTTTGTTGTTGTTATTGTTGTTGTTGATATTTTAACTTTTCAAGTTCAGGTGTCTTTATTGTCATTCACATCTCACGTGATACATGAGATGGAACAAAATTATGCACTCAGGTTCCCAGTTACATCCAAAAATAGCACAAACAAAGTATAAAAAGAAACAGTATACAGTATAAGGATCTAAGATATACGCTAAATGAACACTAAACAATACGATAAACAATACGATTAAGTTTAGCTTATTGTTTAGCGGCTAAACAATAGCTAAAAGATCAAAGATATACACTTTTAACTAATGCTTTGCTAATTGTAACTTTTGCTACATTTTTCCCTATTTTAATTTTAAAGTATTGTTTTGCTGATTTAAATTTTTAATTTTAAAATGTAGCTAATGTTTAGTTGAGTTTACCTTTTAACTGCAATTTTAGCTCATTTTAGCTACTGTTTTACTGATTTTAGCTTCTGTTCTGCTTGTTTTACTAATTCAGTTTCATTTTTCATCTAATTTCAGCAGATTCACTCATCTCTCGGCATCCACAGTTATCTACTTTGACATGATTTAATATGTAGAGTCCCATAATTTAGAAAAGCTTCATGTCTGTTTGTTTCTTTTATCAGACACTGAGATGAACAAAGGAAAAGAGCAGTAATGATTCTGTACCTGTGCCGTTTGAGTAGGAATCGTTACTGCAGGGCTCACAGGCTGAGGTGCTGTTAGCAAAGAAGCCGGGGTTACAGGGCGGGCAGGACTGCTTCTCCCCTGAGGCTGGAAGCTTCACTGCCCCTTCGACGGTTTCACTGCAGATCTTAGGTTGGATCCACTTGTACATGAGCTGAGTCTGAGACACACGAGTTAGTCACTCTAACCCAGTCAGTCAGACGATCTACACTCAGAATCTTAATAGTTACAAACAGTGAGTGCAAGACGGTGAAAAAACTTTTTACTGGTTGTTTTTCCTCTTTTAAACAGCTCTTGTTTTCAGTACCTTTCCCTCAGAGTCACAGGGCGTGTGGGTGTAAAAGTAGTCACTGTGTGTACATGCAGGCCTTGGTTCGCAGATCCCTGAACCGGGTACTGGTGACGCAGAAAAACAAAAATAGATGTGAGGGAGAACACATTAAGATTTAGCGATAACCACTTTGTTACTAAATGTCCTGCTTTGCACATGACTGGCCTGCACATGTGTGCAGCTGCTGCACTCAAACGTGACTGAAGGCTTGCAAGGAAATGCAGGTGAGCATACCGGCGTATTTGTCTTCTTCACACTCGTGGCAAACAGTGGCACCCTTGTTGGAGTAGGTGTCAGCAGGACACGGGGTGCAGCGGGGAGATCCTGGCTTTACGCTGTGAGTGCCGGGTTTACAGTGGAAACACTCAGATGTGTAGGACACCCCTGCAAGAAGCTCAACAATCAGCATTTAATGACTGGAGAAAAATGCTTTGTCTTCAAACATACAGTGTGAATGCTGAGGGGCTGAAAGGAGTTGCTGAAAAACCTGAAACTGAGAAGTTGGACCTAAAACTAGCTTAAGGCTAAAAGGAGAAAAAGCCTAGCTAAAACCTTCAAGTGGCCAAGCTAAAAGTATCCAAAGTTAACTAGAAGATAAAAGTAGCAAAAAGATCAGGGGTCTGCAACCTGCACCTCTGGAGCCACATGGGACTCTTTGGTCCCCTCTACAGCAGCTCGTTCAAGCTTTGAACAAAACTAACATAAAACTGAATTTTATTGGTTGTTATACAAACAACAACAAAGAACTAGTTTTAGCTGTTTTCCTGTTGTTTTGTTTTCAAATATGTGAATACTGGAACATGTACAAGGAGTAAAACATACTCACTTTAACTTTATGTTTCTATACTTAATTAATTTTTACACAATTTAAAAAAGACATAGGTCTGCATAGTTCATACCAGTATTTTTTAAATTAATTTAAAAAACTACCCACCCCCCACTCACTCTTTATAAAAATCTGGTCGTACCGTAGTAAAGGCTAAAAGATAAAAGTGACAATAGACTATGAAACCTAAAAGTTGCAACACACTAACTTAAAGTCAAAGAAAGCAAAATGCAAATTAAAACATAAAAGTATCAAAAGACTAAAAAGTTTAGCTACAACGCAGAATTAGCAAAAGGTTACTTAAAAGTAGCAGAACAATAACAAAAACCTACAAACTGTATAAAATAACTAGTTCGATAAAGCAGATTTCAAAGAGAACAATGTTTCTGGAGGAATAAGAAATCTTGATGCATGTCTAGGAGGAAAAAAACAAATAAAATTGAATAGTTAAAAAAAATCTATGAAAGTGACAAAACCAGGAAATGGGTGCTACAAACCATAGTTTCCTGATTGAGCTGAATGTTTTTATGAATGGCTGAAACAGCATTAATGCTGCAGAAGTTGTTAGGCTGCATAAATTATACAGAGAACATAAAACACAAGGGGAAAATAGCATGAATCAACATTCAAACAAATGACAGACGCAGGGAGTTTCATGTTTTGGGACCGACGCGCTGCAGGCTTTACTGTACCTGAGACCTGAACGTTTCTTAGCAGCACTGGTTTGGCAGCACTGCTCAGATCATACGCTGTGGTTCTCCAGTACAGAACATTGTTGCCTTTTCTCAGCTGCACCTGCACAGAGGCAACGTGAACCAGATGACTGCTCTCCATCCAACCTTTCCAGTTAATGGCCTAATGACATGTACTGAAACACTGAAGGACAAACTTTGTGTTGGCTCCAGCTGTTTTCTGAAATCCTCATCCACCGGCTCTCAGAGTCTGCTGACTGGCACTGGTCATTCTGAACCTTCAAGAAGGGGAATAAATAAGTTTACTGACTACACCTCCAGTGTTTGCCGGCAACAGCCACACAATTACTGCACGTACAAAGAATTCAAAGTAGATGCTGTTGTCAGGGTAGAAATACTCAAATGTCACAGCTCCAGTTTTTTTCAGGTTCACAGCATACGATAGTGTCGCGGTGCACTCGTCTGCGTTTGAAGCTACGTAGTCACCTTTGGGTGTCCAGGTGGAGCTGCAGAAACATAGTAAAAACACTTTAATGAGCCTCTTGAAAGGGTGAAACTGCCGTGTTTTACTTTGCACTAACTTAGAGCAGTCTGAAATGGCCTTGCCCTCTCGTGTCATCTTCCCATGAGTGATAAAACCAGTTGGCAGGTTGTCCCACTCGTCAAAGGCCACGCTGGTCCCCAAAGAGTAGGTGCCCGCTGCACAGTTCTGGCACTGCTGCGACTGCATGTTGAGGAACTCGCCCTCACCGCAAGAGAAGGCTAAACACGAGAAGGAAGCAAGAGCCAAAACCATTAAAGCTTCAGGAAGGGTCACCCTAGAGCTGGGGTCTGCAACCTGCGGCTCTGGAGCCACACGCGGCCCGTTGGTTCCTCTGCAGCGGCTCTGAGTTTTAACCAAAGCTAACATAAAATTGGTTTATTGGTTGTTGTGCCGACAAGAAATGGCTAGCGTTAGCAGTTTCCTGTCATTTCTTTTGCCAACATGGGAATGATACTAACACAAGGAGTAAAACTTGACTACATCATGCTAGTAGTTTGTTAGCCGCTTCTTTTAGTAGCTTACTTCAAGTCTTACGGTGTGATCTTTAAATCAAATCCACCAAATGTTTTGGGGGTGGAGGGAACCTTTAAGGCAAGTTGCTGAGACTTGATGACAATAAAAATGAAAGGAAAAAACAAAGTCAAAGTAAATGGAAGCATTTATTTTCATTAAATAATTAAATTACGGTACATATCCAACAATTTGCCCTATTTATTTATTTATTTTTATTATGCTTTATTATTTCACAATAAGATACTTTGGGGCAGCAAGGTGGCACAACTGGTAGAGCTACTGCCTCTCAGCAAGACTGTCCCTGGTTCAAATCCCGGTCCAGGGGCCCGTCTGGGTGGAGTTTGCGCAGACCAAAAACATGCACGTTAGACTGACTGATAAGGTGTCAGTGAGAAAGTAAATGGTTGTTTGTCTCGTTTGTCTCTATGTGTCCCTGTGATGGACTGGAGACTTGTCCAGGGTGTCCCCTGCCCCTCGCACAGTGACTGCTGGACACGGGCGCCGGGGACCCTCGTGACCCAAAAAGGAAGAAGCGGGTAAAAGATAATGGATGGATGGAATAAGATACTTTATGAATTGTTTCCACAATAAAAGAAAAACACACAAAAGCCTGTGCACTGGTATTCAAGTTGTTATAAAACTGGTAAAATATTATATATTTTTTCTTCTTTATATAAATCCAGTGTTTTTTTGTCCTAAAATATAAAAATATCAATAAATATTAATACTAATTTGATATATTAGTTTTATAATACACCTACTGGCTGAAAAAGCTCCCTCCAGCAGGTCATGACGTGGGCCATGGGCCACCAGTTGATTATCAGTTTTAGCAGGTTTTGCGACTCATAGACATTTTATTTAGTGCGCAAAGAGGCAGAAATGCCTCTTTTGACGATAAAGGTTGCAGACCCCTGTTTTTTAGAGAGTGCAGCTGACATTCTTGATTGAAAGCCTCACATTCGAGTTTTAAGATAACTACAGCAGAGGGGGTAATAAGATGGAACAACAGGACACTTACTGCACTGAGTCCCTCTGACCGGGTCTGGGAGGCCTGTGCACGTGTCGGCCTTGTTGGGAATTGCCACTCTCCATCTTGACTCGAGTACGTCACACTCGGTGTACTCAAAGTGATAATCTGACTGCGGGAGCAAAACGCAGCTGTGAGTGTCACACGGGCAGAGTAAAGTGCATGTATTGGAGTATGCAAACATGGTGGACGAAGTGGAATGAACTAAAACAAAAACAAACATGGGAAATAATTAAGTTTGCAAAGTGATGTCATGCAAATATAATCAGCATGCATTCAGAAAGAACAGACAAAAGCCAATTTAAAAAAAAACTGGAAATATAGATCACTGGGTCATTTTACAGATGTGGCATACCAGCTCCTAACCAGGCCAGCCTCTTTAGTAAACAAAAGGTGAGGCTAGTGTTTGCCAAGGAAGCCTTTTCAACTGTTCGCACTTATCAAGGATACGCTGCGGTTCCTCTGCAGCCTCCGGGGGATATTTACTAAGCCCGGGAATGAAATGCTGATCTGCTCAGACCTTCAGTAAACATTTAATTTCAGTGCCATCACAGACTGCAGGAGAACGCGTGACGTGCTTGCGGTGGTGCAACTAGAAAAAAAATGACATAATCAAAGTGTTGATCCAGTTTGAAGCATTCTAATATTTATATGCTTCCTATAATCTTGTGATTTAGTTTTGCAGTCAACAGCAAGACGTAATAGTCAATGGAAGATCAGTTCTAATCCAGGCCCACGCACAGCCTGGTGGGATTAATAGTTAACAGAAGCGCAGCACTCCTGTGGGAAAAACAGAAAGACCACCGGAGCCGAGAGGTGAATACCAGTCTGATGTAAAAATGCAGTGAATTGGAGATGCACCTATAAGCCTAAGCACAGTCTTTAAACAAACATGTGGAAACCAAGGCAACGGGACATCCCGACAGCTGGGCCCTCATGGTCAGAAACGCTCACATGGAAACAGAATCACCTGCTGGGAACGCCACCTCAGCTCAGCTAATCCTACAGCTCCTCGCACGACATGTTCCAAAGTAAAAGTGAGCAGATAGAAACAACGGTTTGAGTTTTTTTTTTTATCAAACAGGACTGCTGTTATGCAAAGTGAAAGCAGACGTGGGTGGGTGAGGTGAGCACAGAGAATGATGCAACATATGGAGGTGTAATAATAATCGTGACATCAACGCTGGAACTCAATTCAAACGTTTCCTAATCAAAAGGCGTGTGAAGATGGTAATAAATACTTAACATTTTCATTGTTATTCTTTAAATATACCTTTGCCACGCTCACAGCTTGAACAAACGTCATAATTACTATACAGTATTCTTCCATGAAAACGCGTGAGCAAATACTACGAGCAAACACCAGCAAACACTGTCTCAGATGGAAATGTAAACACTTTGCGTGATATTTAATAGTGTTTGTTTCTGCTGGCATTTCATCCACAAGTGCATAAGCCATTTATGACTCATGCACAACTTTTCAGCTTCTGTTCCACCAAACGATTGTCGGAGAAACACGAGCAAGATATAACTTAAAGTCTCCACAACAATTTTAAATCCACTTACACCGATTGTTTTAATTCATTTTAACAGTTCATGTGCATTTAACCTGTTCCCCACAGTGGGGTCCGGACTAGAAAGGAACCTACCTACGGTTAGTGTTTCTAATGATAGCAGTGTTTGACGATCACATAAATCTTCTCACCTCCTTGCACATGGGAAGATCTGCAGATGTGCGTGCAAAAAGCAGCCAGAGTAGAAGAGTGCAGGGAGCACACAGGCTCAGGTGTCTCAGGCCTCCATGCATCACAGAGCTCTGCTGGTGCTGAAATGATGGAGACAGAGGAGCAGAGAGCTGACCTGAGCCCTCAGGTGCTGCAGAGGGCGGAGCTTATCCCTCAACTGTGAGCAAAATCCTGGCAGGCTATTTGTTGTTTTATTGGTCTGACAGTTTTTTTATTATTTATCTGCCTGACTAACTCTTACTGCCGCTACTTAAGATTGTAATCAATGTTTAGACTTGGAACTAATCTTAACTATGCATGAAAACACATTTCAGCCATATTTTAGTTTTACGTATGAGGTGCTAATCATAATTTTGTAGCTCTGTGGTCAGTGTGGCGGGCATGTAATCCTGAGGTTGTGGGTTCAAGTCCATGTTGCATCAGGAAGGGCATCAGGAGTAAAACAATTGCCATATCTTTTGTGCGAGTTGGCTCGCTGTGACCCCTAAAGAAAGGAGCAGCAGAAAAGAAAGTTTTATCTCATGATGTGGATGTTCAGTCATAACACTAGTGCACATCTATAAAATGCTAAGTTATGATTATAAAATATTTGTGCATGATTCTCAGATGTTAAGACATAAATTTGAAATACCTGTATAAGGAAGAAAAAGGTATAATTGTGTGAATGCTTACTTTGTCTTACTAAGCAATCACACTATTGTGATCCTTTTGCCATTTCTAAATTATTCTCTACGTTTTTCTGCATCTTTCTCATTCCACAATTTTTGTGCCCTTTCAACAAATCATATATCAAAACGTTCAGCTCTTTCATTACAATCCTATAACTTTTGGCATTGTGCAACTTTAGCTTTTTGAAATACTTGAGATTTTTCTACCACTTTTTTCTCATAGAAAATGAATTGAGCTCATTTTACATCCTTTAAATCTTTACATCTGTTTACAACCTTTTACTGCTTCTTTCACATTTTGTTCTGCTTCAGCTTCTTTCAGCTTCCTTGTGCAAATGTAAACATGTTTTCAGCTACTTTCAGTTGTTTTTTCAGCTGTTTTGTGCTCCACTGATTTTTTTCTGCTAATTACCTTGTCATGCTTCTTCTAACTTCTTTGTTGAAGTCAGCTTGTTATGGTTCTTTCAGCATTTTTCTGCTATTCCAGCTACTATTTAGCTTTTTCAGCTAATTCCACATTCAGCTTCCATTTCCTTCTAGCAATTTAAAAGTTTCTGCCTTTTTTTTTTTTAGCTATTTTTTGTTCTAATTTGATCTTTTTTTAGCTAATTTCTTAATTTTTGTGCTAATTTCTGCTTATTAATAAGCAAATGTGTGTTCCTCTGCTTTCGGCTTGTTCTTCCATTTCATCATGTTTTAGCTAATTTCAGCTTTTAGCAAGTTCTTCTGCAATAAGCATTCACTGTATTTTTGTAGGAAATGCATTTTTTTTCCGAGCATTTAATATTTGTAAAACGCTAATTTTTTAACAACGGTTACTACAGTTAGCAGTACCTGTGATCATTTATAGGTGTGTGTATTATTTTTTATGTCTGTGAATTGCCCCTTGAGATAGAATAAAAGTATCTAAATTGAGTTTAATTGTGACTGGTGTTGAGGTGAATAGAAAGCAACATTTATTGCTTGCCTCCTGAAGTGATGGAAGGGGTCGAGCAGAAAGTAATCACACAACTCTTCACTTTTTCCCCCTTTCAGGTTACAAAGTTACTTTGAGAGTTTTGGTCAATTTTGACCACAATCTCAGTACAAGAACAACTGGACACATGAACAGATCTGAGCAGTTTTATACATATAATAATGTCTGTGTTGCTGTTAAAATCAAGACTTTTTTTCCTGACAATCGTATAAACTGTATTAACACAAAGAGAAAAGAGTGAATTTTTAGGTTTATTTCTTAACACTTTATTTATTAAAAGCCCAATAGCATATTTTGATGGTCCAAGTTAACAGAATTATGTAATAAAATCGTGCAATATACATACAAGTTTAAAATGCATAACTTTGAATTTTAAACAAAACCCTTGTCTAAAACTTAATCCTGTAACTTGATGCTGTGTCTTATTATTTCCAGACAAAGTTTCAGTGCAAATACAACAAACCAGTTTCAACAAAGAAACTGGAGCTTTTGGAGGCTTCACCTTTAAGACAGTTCAGTCTCAAATGAGGAAAGCCGAGGTCTTTGCGGCCATTTAAAACTTCAGATAGAAACATAACTGAATATACAGTATTTGTAAAATTAACAATTCAATTCAGTTTTGCTACAAATTTAGATGTGATAACGAAACTTTAACATTCCTCTAAATAAAATTAAATGTTTTGTTGTCTGTAAATGTAGGTAAGTACGTTGGACGTTAAGTGGATTGACAGAAAATTTTAAAGTACATGTACTTACGAACATCAGATTTGAGTTGTGTATTCTAGCATTACGCAGCATCCTTAATACTCTGTTGGAAATTTAAAATAAAGTATACTAAAAAACACATTGAAATAAATTTTGCGTATATGCTTCGTGACACTTGTAAAATTTCAATCAGAAAACTTCAGAATTTTTAAACAAGTTATGATTTGTGCTCAAGTTTACATTTACCTTCCTGTTCCTAATATATTTCTCCCCCATCACAAAACAAAAAAGGGGGATTGGAAATACTCTCATCTGTCCGGCTGTGCATGTTGTTAGCTCGATAACTTGGGAAAAAAAAGTCGGGCACTGACTTCCATTTTGGAGTGGCTGCATCTAGACATTAAAAAGGTTCCTTGTGAAAACTGGGTTGCCACGTCAAAATCTAAGATGGCCACTGCCACATATATAAACCCCCTGTGAGCTCGAGAACTTGAAAAATAAGCAATGGGACAACTTTTTTTTGTGTTGCTGCATTTAGAAATAGAAGGAAATTATGCTTTAATTTTTATTTAAAAGCAGTTTCCTTAAATGGCTGTGGTGACCCAAGATTAATCTATGGTAGCCAAGGCCACCACTGGCCACCCCCTGGCTCTGCCACTGCACATGGTGACAGATAAAATTGTACCCTGCACTCACCAGGTTCTGTCTCTCTGGGCCACCTCACACAAAAAATAAAATAAAATAAACTACCCCACTTCTACACATATCGTTCCTACCCACATTAATACTGTACCTCGCACCAAAAATATTAAAGTTTACTTGCATTCCCTGTTCAATTCCAATTAAAAGAAAAAAGTTCTATTCAAACCTTTAGCGAGGGGGAACATAGGCCTACTGCGCGTTTATTACATGTAATGCAATTATTTAGTCTTGTAAATTTATAGCTGTGTGTATAATTTTTCAGGGAATGTGCAAAACATGTAAAAAAAAAAAAAAAAAAAAAAAACAAGTCACATTACCCAAAAAGAGGAACCCTGGAGACACCTCCATGACAAACCCACTTCAGACAGCACCCGACCCCATCAAGCTGTGTTGTCAGCATCCACTTTAGAGACCACCACTGTCAGAAAATCTGTTGTTCTGTCCTCAGCCTCAGAGTCAAAACTAGTCTCAACTTTCAACTGACGACCGTCTACTCTACGACCACAAAAAAGATGCCTTCTGTATCAAGAACCAAATGCTGTGCCAGAAAGAAACCGTCTGAGAGCACCAAAGGTGGGCGTTTTTAGGATGTGGTTCAGGTGGGACTCCAGGTTGTTTCAATCAGCTGTTACTCCACAGAAAAGGGGAAATGTCAGAGAAGGAAATGCTGGAAAAGGAGCGATGACATCAGAGTATGGGTCGACCCAAAGAGGACAATCCACATTTTTAAATGACACGCAAGTAAAGTTTGGTTTGAATTTAAAAAACATTACTCATTATTAGAACAGATATTTGTGCACCGAAAACGACAAGCCAGTTGTAATCTGATGTTAAATCCACTGTCTATGGGAGATAACACCTAGAGTGAGTCATGTCCAGTTTAAATACGTTTCCTCCACACATCTTTCCAAACTAAAGCTGCTTCTTCAAAATGCTTCAGCTTATTGAACCTGATGTAACTGCTGCCAACCTTATTAAGTCCTGGGGGGGAAAAAAACTGTTTAAGTTGTTATTGTTCTGCTAGTGTCTTTTAAATATCAATACCCCTGTTTTTTTTCAGTTATGTACTGATATTTAAATTTTTGAGTTTATGCTCTGGCTTTTCTCTGGAGACAACGTCGGAAGAAAGCGTCCCCATCCCATTGGTTGGGAGGAAGCATGTAAGAACCGTTATGGACAAAAAGAATGGTCATCTTCTCAGCGTACTGAAGATTCTGCAGAAGCTGCAAAGAAAAGGAAAAAAACAAAAACAGCAAGTTTAGAGTGGAAAAAGCACAACGTTAACAAGAAGATACATTACACAGCTAGCCATAAAACACATACCGTATTTTTCGGACTATAAAGGCTCCAGTATAGCTCTGTGTATGGCTGTACGCCGTTCCATACGCGCGTACTGAACGCAGGCAGTTCACCTATACAGCTCTGCGTATGTTCTCGCG
>JARVGV010000111.1:21329671-21339680 GCA_031762435.1 Hypsolebias longignatus | reverse complement strand
CGAACATAGTTGAATGATACAAGATATATATGTTGTGCCATTTTATGCAAAGTTCAAACATCATGTCACACACACTTAAAAACCAGACACATCAGGGAGGATCATTGTTCAGTTTGTTACCTTAGCCTTCATTTGTGCCTCGGTGGGCTTCAACTGGTTATCAATCTGCTGGATCTTCGTGAGCATGGGTGCTTGCGCCTGCTTCAGGACAGAAAGCTGCTTCTTGGCCTCCTCCCGCTCTTTTTTCACACCTTCGAGTTCTTTACGTGCGGTCTCGTACTCCTGAGATTCAGTGGAAAGAATTAAGAATGCATGCTTGTTTACTTTCTACTTCTTCTTGTGCACAGCATCCCAGGTCAGCAACTCACCACCCATGGTTTCTTCTTCTCCAGCAGCTCGATGACGTCCAGATGCCTCTTCTTTTCATAGTACCGGTTCACATCATGCTTGTTCCTCTCATTCCTCTGCTTGGCCTTTTCCAGGAAGCTCGTCTTTTCCTTCAAATCATTCTACAGAGAAACATGACGTCAAAAACACGAGATTTCCCTTTACATTCCTTCCAACACCAACAACCTGTCAATATTTTACAGTGAAATTTTAATTGTGATTTGTGAACAAAATCAAAAATCTAGTAACAATGATGACGACTGCCTTGCAGTTTAGACACTGTCAGGAATTGTCCAAACAGAGATTCAGAAAAGGAAAAGTTCTTGTCCCTTTACCTCCAGCTCTCGTTCTTTGTTGCGGAAGTTTTTTAGCTCACAGTGGTACTCGTACATTTCTGGTGGTCCAACAGACTTCTCAGTTGCCTCAAGCAACTCAATTTTAGACATTTTAGCAAACTCTCCAACTTTCTCCTGTCAGAAAAAAACACACCAAGCAAATGAAAAGGAGCAACACATTGTGAATCACAATATAATTAATTCTGCTTACATGAAGCATTGGTAATACATTTTATGTCTTAGTGCCTTTCAAGACACCTAAAGACACTTTACAATATTCAAAACAATACAGTATAAATTTAAAATAAAAAGCACATACTAAAATGTAAAAATAAGCACAAATGATTAAGTAATTAGAGTGAGAAGTGTAACTTGAACAAATGGGTTTTGAGTGGTGATTTGAAGGTAGGAAGAGTCAATATTGCAGATGTCTGGAGGACGAGAGTTCCTGAGTTGGGGAGCAGAGTGGAAAAAAGCTCTGTTTCCCATGGTGCTGAGGAAGATGAAGGGCACAGTGAGGTGGATAGAAGAGGAAGAACAGGGGGACTGGGAATACATGGTGATGTGCAGATCAGACAGATAAGGAGGGTTGAGGTTGTGGATGGCCTTGAATGTGTACAGGAGGATTTAAAAGTGAATTCTAAACATGACTGGAAGCCGGCGTTGCACAACGGCTGCAAATACGTACCTGAGGCAGAAACTGGCACAGGTTGCTGACTTGGATATGCAGAGCTTTGACCTCCTCCTCCACAATTTTCTGGCTGCAGTGTTTTCCATTTAGCATCCAAAGGGACTGGTTGTTCTCCACATGGATTTCTCGATTAATGATCACATTACCACCATCTTTGTGCCTATAACAATAAAAAAAAAGATCCAATCAAATACAAAATTTCCTAACATTGTTACTATTGTTTATCTGATAATTCTCAATCAGGTCATCTAAAAATAAAAAAAAAACTGTCCAGATGACCTGATTGAGAATTATCAGATTTGACACCTAGATTATTGAGCATTAACATTATTTACTATTATTTATGATATGCAGAGAAAAAACATTTTAGCTGAGTAATGTAATTTGTTAATACTTGAGTTGCATCATACACAGTTTTCAATGGTTATAGTAAAAGTGACGGTAAATAAAATCTATCTTTGATCACTTACAGTTCAATCTCAATGAAACCTTTATGGCAGCCACGTTTGACATAGAGCCCAACCTACAGAAAAATAAAAGTTGTGTTAATAATCATGATCAAAAATTTAAAATGTAAATTCAGTCTTTTAAATTAATTATATGGTTTTGTTGAGAAATGGTGTAAATAAATAAAAAGCAAAATTTTATGTTTTTATTAATGTACAATTAGATTAAACATAAAATTTGACCAAAAACATGCATGTTAGACTGTTTGGTAACTCTAAATTTCCCCTAGGTGTGAGTGAGAGTGAATGGTTGTTTGTCTCATTTGTCTCTATGTGGCCCTGTGATGGACTTGCAAGTCCAATACAGTATTACCGTATATAATACAGTATAAGTCCAGGGTGTACCCCACCCTGCCCCTCGCACAGTGACTGCTGGACACAGGCACTGGCGACCCCTGTGACTAAAAATGGAAGAAGGGGGTAAAAGATAATGGATGGATGGATAAATTTTGTAGTGCTTTTTATTTTTGAAGCAAGAAATTGAACAGTTGTTGTAATGTGTAGCTTTGTCTCTAGATAATAAATCCCAAAAAGTAGGCAAAATATTTAAACTTTTTCCATTTCATCTTTATTTTCTTTAAATAAAAACCCAATTATGTTCCTTTCCTGAATGTTATTGGTAGCAATCAAGCCCAGGATGAGTTCATGAACTTGTGGTTGTGTGTCACTCTGATGTTTACCTTGTCTCCTCTCCCCAGAATGGCCGTCTTCCCAGCCAGACCCAGACAGATGGCACACACAATGCTGGACTTTCCAGTCCCATTGGCACCAACAATCATGTTCAGATTGGGTCCAGGATACACCACAGAGTAGTCATATGTCCTGTCAGTGGACAGAGTAGACGTTTAATATTTTCTGCTGGGTTTTAAAGCACAAGTGCCACTTCACGCAGCACATAAAAGAATGTTGATTCAGTTATGGTAGCTCAATATCAAATTTATTGGATGCATCAGGATCCAAGATATCGATTTGTACATTTGTATTGAAATCTCATCTGATTAAAGGCCGTTGAGCTTTTTCAGCCTCTCCTCAGGTCTGGCTGGATTTGAACAAAAAGCAAAGAGGGAATGAGTTTTTTTTTTTTTATGATTTAATAAGCCAATTACCTCTGAAGTATCGTGCAAACACAAAAAGGTTCCTAAATTAATCGTAAGAACAATATCATGTCAACAAATAAAAGACAAGTTGGAAAAAATGTTTTGTTTTGTATCTTTAGCATTACAAACAATGTCACCAGACAATTTGTTCCAGTTTATTAAATTAAATGTAGCACAAACCACATACATGACCATGTGTGTGTTTGGGTTATATTTCCTCCACTTCCCTTTTTTATGCACAATTTGCCGCCATGAAGGTCTGGATTGAACTCAAAATTAATAAAAACAACAACTTTACACTTTATTTTTATGCTGTTACTAAAATGGCAGAAATTACACAATGACTTCACAGGATCTCAATTAAAAAGGCTTCAGATCTGTGATACGATAGCTCTAGTTTTAACTGTTTATTTGTGGTTGTTAGCATACACTGCCATTGAAACATGCTAGCTTCTGTTGACAAACTGCTAGTACTGTGTGATTAAAAATGTCAGCGCTTATGACACAATAACAAATACTGCAGCATATATAAACATGGCATGAAGCACGCTGTGGCTTCTGGCATGTTTACCAACAGTGCTGTTGTTGTGCTTCGGAGGAAGACGCGACTAACTTACAGGAAGTTCTTCATCGTGATGCGAAGTACGGAACCCTCAACAAACGGATGCCGTTCTTCGGAACATTTGGGCTGACCATCCCTGAAAATGTTCGCAATGCTCGAGGAGGTTTGTGAGCTGTTCATGATTTCACTAAGTCGCTGTCTTTTTCTGTGCTCCGCCATGAGTGACAAGACTGTTGCACACAGGAAGAAAAAAGTATATTGGAAAAAAAAAAAAACAACAACGATAACGAGAAACGCTACAGCGTTAGCAGGGTTATTTTAGCGATCTCGCGCTCTTCTTCAATGAAAAAAGAAAATAAGAAATAAAGGTGATTGGACGAAAGAAGTCACGTGTGTATACAACGCCAAACACAAACTAACGTTTAATATCGCGAGAATTTGATTTGAGTGAAGCTGTGTTCTAACAAAAACCAAGAGTAGTGATGAATACAATACAGTAATTAATTACTGTACATATATACAGTATATATGTAAGTACAGTATATATATGTATATACAGTATATATATATATATATACACACACATATTAACAAGGGGAAAAAAGTGTAATGACCCTCAGGTGGGAGAGGAGTTTCATCTGCAAATCTGTTACATAGATCATCTCATAGTTTATAAGTTTGTAACTACACCAGTTTTTAACAGACCTCTTGTATGGGAAGCAACATGTAAAAAAAAAAAAAAAAATCTACCAATGTCCAGTTTTATTTGAATAATTTTATTGAACTCTCAAACACCGTGTTCAATGAGGAAATTTGCTGGGAAATTTTTAACGGTCAAACGTTTAAAACCTGCTGACGTCACGTCCAGCAGGGCCTTTTTTCTGCTGTGGTTAGATCAGAATCGCCTCTTTACTCATTGTCCACACAGGTGAAGCTTAAAGGCGAACCTCAAGCTGACCCAGAACTAGTATATCTGATCAATTCATCACTTCTGACCACAGCACGAAGCGTGGAGGCCCTGGAGCTCGTTTTTCGCCGGCTGCTCATCGCTGTCCACCATTAGCGAAAGCTCGCGAGCGCTTTTCCTATCATCTCCGATCAGAGCAGAGCCGAACTCTGACCGGATCAAATAAGATCACTGTGTAGGTTTTTACAAAGCTATACACTCACTCTAGAAACAAACATACAATCGCTCTACATTCACTCACACAAACACTCTCCGTTCACGCATGACGCATTCACACACAAGCACACCTTTGTGAATACATACTTCCGGCTTTGCATAAAAAGTAAGTGCGCGTTGAATCATGGGATATTTAAGGTTCTTCAAAAATAAACTGCTGCCCTCTCGTGGCCATTGATGAAATTGCTCACATTTTTATATTACATTACTGTACCTATACAGTACTGTACTGTATTTTCTACTAGGGTAATTTTCTGTACTGTATTTAAGATATTTAGAATTCTACGTAAAAAGTTCATATGAGGACACAAGGTGGATTGTGTACACAATACGTGATGAATCTGAAAGCATTTTAACACAAACAACAATCTAAAGTTCCTAATGGGTTTATATTTCCTGTTTGTTGGATTAATTATCCTAAAAGAAGTGATTGCCCTGTCAATACCGACAAAGAAATGCTCATCTTTCTGTATGCACACTACATAATGCTGCAGTTTTCAGTTACACTTAAAAAAGTCAACTTAAGAAATCACGTTTTCTGCTCAAGCCCATTGTGAATGCTGAGTGCTGATGTATGCTGCTGATGTTAGTTGAAGAAGCCAAATGTCCATCCATCATTATCTTTTATCCACTTCTTCCATTTTGGGTCATGAGGGTCGCTGGTGCCCATGCCCAGCAATCACAGTGCGAGGGGCGGGGTAAACCCTGGATGGGTCTCCAAATCCATCACACTGCCACATAGACAAACAAGACAGACGATCATTCACTCTCTCATTAACAGAGCCAATTTAGAGTTACCAATCAGTCTAACATGCATGTTTTTGGTCTGTGGTAGGAAACCAGAATAGCCGGAGGAAACCCACGCATGCACGGAGAGAACATGCAAACTCCACCCAGAGGGGCCCCCGGACCGGGATTTGACCTGGCAACCTTCTCGCTGAGAGGCAGCAGCTCTACCAGTTGTGCCACTGTGCTGCCGGAGCCATAAGTCAATCAATCCAAAAAAAGCAAAAATTAGAAAAACATTAACCAAAAGCTAAAACTAGTAATACAGTTACTAAAGTCGAAACAGTGGCTAAAAGTTCTAACATCACCTTACAACCTGGGTTTTTATTTTTTGTTACATCTTTTAAATACCATTTTATTTTCACTTGTTTTTCTCAATTTGAACACGTCCTTTATGATTGTCTTTTGTTGTCTTTGTTGTCCACTGTCACTCTTTGTTTAAAAAAAAAAAAAAAACCATGTCTCTCTTGTAAATGAGTCCCCTAGGCTCAATGGGATTAACCTGTCTAAATAAAGGCTGAATGAATGAATGACACAAGATAATGTTAGTTAATAGCTAAAACTAATAAAACAAGAGCTGCTTGCTAAATGTAGCAAAGCAGTAGCTAAAAGTCAAAATTAGTAAAACAAAAGCTAAAACCTAAAATTAGGGCAAAAAATATATAAAAGCTACAATAAGCTAATCAGTAGCTAAAGAATGCTTAAAACCTAAATTAGCAAAATGGTGATGAAAAAGCCTAGCTAAAATACTAGCTGAAAGTTAAAATCAGCAAGCATTAACTGAAGCTATTATTAAAAATATACATAGGTAAAGCTACAATTAGCAAAAAGTAGCTAAATTCCAAAATTTACAAAACAGTAGCTTAAAGCTAAAACCAGTAGAACAATAGCTAAAATGTTAATTTGGGGAAAAAAAAAAAAAAAAACAGTACTAAAAGTAAAGATAAAAAAAAAAAACAGCAGAAAAAAAGCTAAATCTCAAAGAATAATAGCTAAAAGCTAAAACTAGCAAAACCGTCACTAAAACCCAAAATAATTATAATAATAGCTTAAAGGTAAAATAAAAAAACTATGAGAAAAATACAAACTTAGCAAAAGCAAAGGTTTGTAATAAATAGTAACAAAAATTAGGAAAAGCAGTAGTTGTAAATAAAATAAAAAATAAAAATAATGCCAAACAGTAACATTAGCAAAACATTGACTGGTAAAACAGTAGCTGAAAGCTTATTTTAATATACAGTATATAAAAAATAAAAAAAACATTAAAAATAAAACTAGAGTTAACATTAAAAATAAAAGACAAGCAAGTACAGTACTGGTATACTGAATTAGAGTTTAAACAGCACAAAGATTTTCAAGGCTATAAAGAGTTTCTACTAATTTAAATAATAATAATAATAATAACAATAAAGTCAAAAAGTTCCAATGACATTAGTTATTCAATTCTATTCAATTCAATTCAATATACTTGATTGATCCCCAAGGGGAAATTTAATTTCAGTACATCCTGCCAAGACAACTGAGGGGGAGGGGGTGGTGGCAAGTACTGCAGCCACATGGAGCAATTAGTTAGAAAAACCACAATGGCAGCCATTATTGCTGACATTTTTTCATTTTGCTTTTTCAATTGTGTTTTACAGTATAGCAAAAATAATTTACACCATTTACAATCAGTGAGAACAGACTTCTATCACTTTAACAAAAAAAAAATCTGATGAAAAAACTGATTGTTAGATGGATTCTGAACCTTTTAAAGTTTTATTTAAACAACTAGTGCATTTCAAAATGAAAAAAACAGCTCTTTATGATAATTTTAAAAATGCGCGCAACTGTGCAGCTTTGCTTGGAGAGCAGACGACTACTGTGCCTTGTCCATTTAAAGCTATTTGCGTCTGCGGTGATTAACTAATTTAGCATTAATGCCATGTGGGGGTTGTGAGGTAATCTTGAATGGCGTAATGAGATTTCTACTACCACCTCTGACCACTGCTATAGCACACCCAGTCTGCGTGAGTCCCTCGTCAACAACAACATGGTGACCTTGAGTGGAGCAGAAGAAACAGACTGAGGGAGAACATGTGATTTCTCCAGCAATGGACTGAGACAGGACACAGGACACAAACAGTGGACCTCCACCGTCCTGCCATGGAGGGCTCAGCTGCAAGAAAAGTGAGTTCTTGCTGGTTGTTTTGCTGCTCATAGCAGAGTGAGAGCATTCAGAGGCCTTAGATGACTCGGTGAGCTTACAATCCGGATTTATCATGATGTGTGTTCGGACTCTTCAATTCATTTCAGTTTATTAAGTCAGAAGTCCTCTCAGGACACTGAACAGAAACATTCATAGATATAAAGAGTAAGTTAATAACCTTTGGATGCCTGTTCATTTTATAGAGCTGGGACAAGCTGAGTTTTCTGAATAGTACGTTTTTTTCAGCTGCTTCCTTCTTCAGGAGTTGCCACAAAACTCACATGAAAGATTTGGCAATTTGTTTTACAAAGGATACCCTTCCTGACGCAGCCTGGGCTTGAACCCACAACCTCAAGATTATAAGACCGCAGCACTGACCACCAAGCTACCACAGCGTGGGTTTCTAAATAAATAAAGTACAGTCTCTGGTTTGAGCAGTGTGTGGTGTCTGACATTTAAAAAATACAAACTTTATCCATTTCTTTTACCTCATAATGTTCAAATGTTCTCTTGATTCTTTTGTTTACTCTTGAACTGGTTGAGCTTCGTGTTGGACATTTTAAAACACTGACATAAAGTGTTAAAACTGCCACATCAAAGGTTGAAAAGCTCTTAGATATTATAAATAACTGTATATGGGGTAATCACAGACCAATACTGACAGGAAACATGGGAAATGTGCTCATCTAAGAATCAAACACTTTATGAACTAAAACTAATCAAATGTTGTGCTGATGAGTTGCAACATGTGATTTTCAGCCACATTCAAATTTTCTCTGTAATCCACCTGAGTCCTGCAGGTCTTCACTGGAACAAAGCTTCGATCAGGTCAGACACCTGACGGCTCAAATTTCCTGCAGGTTTCTGGCGAGGGACAGGATGTGGAGGCTCACTGTACGCCCCTTGCAGAAACCGTGAAAGGGTTCCAGTCCCCAGAGACGAAGCCGGAGGATCCCAAAGCTCAGCTATTGGATAGTTTTTGACAAAAGCTTCTTTTTTTTTTTTTTTTTTTTTTTGGACGGAGAAAGTACTCATCTCCCTGGACTTTGACCATGTACCATCTGCTGCTGCCGTTGTGGGATTCTTTACTCCAGGTTCTCTGGTTTCACTGGGTGCTGTAATGGTCTCTGTCTGACTGTGCCACAGAAGGAAGTCGTGCTTTCATTCCAAGTTGTTTTGTTCAAAGTGAAATGCGTTAACAACATGTAATCTCTTTTTATTCGAGTACAGTTGCATCCTTTGCCAAAGACTGCCACAGTCAGGCCAAACCTGTGTGAGTCTTTGAGGACGTCCGTTATGTCACCTTTGTAAACACAGATCGCCTGCTTAAGCAGCACGTCAGGCACTGTCACTTTTAACCTTTGTCTAAATATAACCTTTGTCTAAGGAGATGATCAAAACGGAGGTAATTCAACAAACCAGTCCTGGTTAATCAGAGGCATGTTTGGCTTGAACATAACATTATTTCATGGAGGAATAGCCGACTTGTATAATTTTTTTTGTTTGTTTTCTTTCACAAATTCACAGAAACCTGGATATGGACCTACTAAAAAAGGTATCAGAAAGCGCAGGTGCTTACTGTAAATCCAACTATGTTCAGCAGATAAAACAGTAACAAATGAGATGATTTAATCCTCTTCCTCCTCATTTTCCTTAGACACCCCTGCAAGCCACCTGCCTGCGTCTCGTAACGCCGCAGCAGACTCCAGCAGTGCTGAGACCAACCAACCTAAAAAACTCAACGGCTCCTCAGCAGAGACGCCGAGCTACCAGAACCTGCACCGGGAGCTGCTGCTGAGCCATAAACGGTTGGTCCAACACTGAGTGCACATCGCTTTATGTCAGACAGACACAGAGACTGGACGCACTCTTGGTGTCTGTGTTGGGAGCCTAACTGTAGCCCTGGCTGCTTGCTCAGGGGCCTGCTGCTGGAGGAGAAACCAGAGCTGAAGCGAGTTCTGGAGCAGCGCAGACTGGAGCTGCACAAGGAGGAGGAGATGGCCCGACGGAGGCCTTCAGATCTGGAGACGGAGCTCCGCAAGAGGCAGCAGAAGCTGCAAGAGGTCTGAAATTTAATCCACTTAAAGAGCTAAACACTCAGAAAATCATGTTGTGCTAAAATCTAGGTAGAAATACACAATGCAGGCATGAAACTACTGGGTAAATAACAAAAAAGGTTGAATCATGTCATCTGGACTTGTTTTTTTTTTTTTGTTAAAAAGAAACGTTTCGCCCCTCATCCAAGGGGCTTTGTCAATCTGAGGCCTAGCCATC
>JARVGV010000111.1:21272764-21284029 GCA_031762435.1 Hypsolebias longignatus | reverse complement strand
TTCTTCCTCATGAGGGAGATTTTCCTTTCCACTGTCGCCTTCATGCTTGCTCAAGATGAGAGTTCTGTGATGAAGTTCAGTATGAATGTTTCTGTTCAGTGTCCTGAGATGACTTCTGTTGTGACTTGGTGCTATACAGTATAAATAAACTGAATTGAAACTGAATTGTTCCTATGGAAAGAATATTATAAAGAAATATTAAGTCTCTAAAGCTGCTGCCATAATCTAAAAACTGGTAAAACTCCCTGAAAAATGGAAGCAAAATTTTACAAACAAGGAGCGTTTGATTACTTTTCTGACAATAGCCGGGGGCAATTGAACTGTGTTAAAAAATATTCCAAAATCCATTGTTTATTTAAAAAAAAAAAACCCCATGAAATGAGACAAATGATTTTACCTTACAATATAAATCAACATTAACAAATAACTGGTAAAATAATTACAAAGAAATGTACTTACAATAACCAAAGAATGAAGAATGAGAAGTTACTGTATTTTGAAAAAAATAAAAATACAGCAATAAAGAAAACTAAAAAAGTATGCTGTCCCTTGTACTTCAGTGAGTCTTGTTTATAGTGTCAGCTTCAGGAGAAAAATCTTGTATTGTACAGTTCAATAGTTATCACTTGGGTGGATGGCTTTAAGACAAACCTAAATAACTTGGATCTCACATTTATTGACAGAAATGCTATTGCACAGACACTTGTGCTGGGAGAGCTCTACACTGCTGGAGCCAGCCCAGTTTGTGTTCTTCAAACCAAATGGCAGAGTGGAGGTCACTGATGACGATGATAATTAAAATGTTGTAAACAAATACCAATTTGTGCATCTTCAGCTTGAAGAAAAAAAAAGCCTGAGGAAAAAACAATCACTCATCAATCTTGCAGAAAATAATAATCTGGCTTTGCCACAGGTGTAAGATTATGAAACACTTTCCCTTTGCAGCTAAACACAAAGCTGCAGTGTGTGAGGAGAAGCTCCCTCTGAACACTGCTCTGGGGTCAGCGCTGCTATGAGGATGAAACAAGAGCAGCCTCTGTAAGAAAACATATCACTCTTCCTGTTAGGTGACCGTTGTGGGAAACTAAGGCTTGCAGCAAATGATTCCAGATGCTCACACACGCACACACACATACATACACCACTGTGCTGAGGGTAATGCTGATACTGTGAAGACTTTACTGATTGTGATAGCCCTAGGAAATGAATTCATTTCATCTTTGTGTTTAAAATCCACTCCATACGAGGAAAACAGTGCTTGAATTGAACGCAGCGTGTTTAAGAACTCTAGATTCTGTCTGTAACAGTATTGCTAAAAAAAAAAAAAAAAAACAGTAAAATAAAACAAGTCTTTGCTGGAGATCTCTAATACATGTCTTTGTAGATCTCCTGTAGTAGAGGGTGGAGCGAGGTCTCCGACTCAGTCTTTTTGATCTTTTGGACAAGTTGAGCATTCTCAGTGACCAGCTGACGCAGATCAGCCATTTTCTGAAGCAGCTTGGGGAAGAGGTAGACAGAGTCAGAGTGGTTCGCTTGGAGGTGGAGGTCCAGGGCCTGGAGGATGTTGTCCTGACTTTGCTCCACCTGCTTCACGTTCATAAGTCCGGGGCGATCTGGAGAAAAGAGAATACATTTTGGAATAACTTGTAATTAACATTAATCTACCTGACAGAGATAACCCAACAGCAGGAAAACTTTTAAAGTGATATTCCTTTATTATTGTGGTTATCTGAAGAACTTATGAGCTGCTGGATAATTGTTAGAGGTTCCTGTCAAGGGAACAAATCACAGTCAGACTAGTTTAGAGTATTTGTGAGACATGGTTTTGCAATCCAACCTTACACATCACTATGTTGCAACGACTGTGAACTGTGTTGAAATATAGTTTTCACTGAAAATAACTGTTAGATGCAAAAAGTGACATGATTTATAAATTAAAAAAAATAGGCAAAACAGCACTTGAGAAAATGTAAAAACTTGATTTTAAATGTTTTAGATGATGAAACATTAATTCATATTTTGGTCCCTTCTGAGCATCAGTGGCTTATAAATCTCAGATAGCTGTCTACTGCAGGTAAGACGCTGTCATCTCATAAGTGATTCACACAAGCCCACTTAAAAATAAAGATACATCTTAAATAGCTTTCATTTGTCTTTTACAAATGTGAAAAATCTTTTCTAGTGTCTGTTGTGGATTTGTTTCAAATAATAACAGATACTTGCAGAATAAACACAGGCTAAGTCTCCCAAACACACGTCACACAAAAAACTTTCTGCTCTGCAGAATTGTCTCTTTTTAGTCATCAGTGTCATTTATTACACAATTTTTTTCACAGACCGAAGAACTGAAATTACATCATTTGCTACAAGTTTGGACACGACTGTAGAGCAGACGATCACATGATGACAGCCTCAGAGAGGCTGTATGTGGAAGTTGAGTTGGCTCCAAGCTGAGGATGACAATGCAGCTAACCTCAATAAGGCTCTTTGTTGACTCAGGGACAATCGCCTCCCTTACGTTTTAGCAACACATGCAACAGCCCAGTTGATATCTGGCACCGAAGTGAAACGGCAGAGGCACCAGTGAAAAGTGAGGCAAGGTTAAGGGCTAAATAACGATTAAGTCTTATAAAAATCCCAACATTAAAATCACTATCACTGAAAATGTGCTCTCATCATCAGCTTATACTTGGATATAGATAATATTAACATAATTTGTTGAGTGTGAAAACAAGATCTATTGTGATTTTGGACGAATAAATAAGCTTAGCTACATCAGCTTGAATGAGACAAATAAGATTACTGCCTAAGCTAGTTAAGACTTCAGTAAGAAAGATTTAAAACTTACATGGGTAATTAAGTCTTTAATCGTGTGCACAGAAAGTAACAAATTCTGCATAGTTCACTCATAAAGCCCTCAGTCTCACCTCCACAGAGAATAATGGCAGCAACAAACAAGGCCAGGTCACTGTCATCCAACTCCAGAGCGTTGAACTTCACAGCAAACTCAAACTTAGGCTCCATGATCTCACTGAATGGCTTCCTTAAGCTGCGAAGGAACTCCCTGGTTACAAAGCCTTTGCCATTGGCTACCAAAAGTCCATCTTTGTTCATGAGAGATGGCAGCATGGCAAAAATAGCCTCGTGGACTCCGTACTTCAGCAACGTAACCTGCAGAGAGCACACAGACAGGTGTTTGTTTGTGCCTTTCTGAACGGCCAGCTGTGCTAGAACACAGTTAGGAGACAGTGACTCACCTGGTCGTTAAGGTAGAGGTCCACAAACCCCGGAATGCACTTGGCAAACTCTGTGAGCTCTCGCACAGTCTCCACTGTAGTGCACTGACAGCGGTAGAACACGTGAACTCCTATCTCCTTGGTCAGGGGTGCACCTGGGACTAACTGGCTCCATACTAGCCCACTTTCTGCTTTCCAGAGCGTGTCCACGTCGTAGATCACGAATGGCTGACACAAGGACAAAAATAACTTGAAAAACCAGCTGTGACTGAAAAGAAATAACTAGGGTGTGGCTGCAAGGACATTTTATCATAAAACATAAAAGAGTGTCAGTACTAAATATCAGAAAAATGTATTTACACTGAAAAACTCGCCTACCCGGTTATTATTGTGAAATTTGGCCAACCTGGACAAGAATACCAACTGATCTGACATCCATGAGTATTTTGTTTGATAGCTACTGCTATTCAGTCCAGTCCTATTTACAAACCACTTTTAAGATATAGTTGTGGTTATTTGAATGCCAAAAGATTCAGAATTTTTAAATTTATAAGTGCATCAATTCTCATGTATAGAGCATTCCAGCTTATGATCAAGGATAAATACTTTAATATAAAACTAAAGGTCTCAATGTGCCATTAAAGAGTGTGAAAAACCTAATATAAGCAACTCTTGAGTAAGAAAACATTTCATTTTTAAAATAAAATCACAAAATAAATAAAAAATAACATGGTTAAAACATTAGCATATATGACATTTGGTCTGAATTGACCAAATGTCAAACATTTATTGATAACACCGCAATTATTACTAATTTGACACTTTTGTCTTTTGTTTGTCAAGAACTGAATACATCAATTAAAAAGTAGAGACATTTTCAAAATAAAGTCATAAATTGAAGTTGAAAGTGTTTAAAATAAAAGACAAGTACTTTTATAAGTTAAACATTTAGTTTTTAATTCAATTAAGAATCAATTAACCAGTTGTTGAGCAATAAATTTAATAATTTTGTTTTTCATATTTATTGTTTCATGCAGTTACAGTATGTTTATTTAATATATTCAACAACTGTGTGTTTTGATGTCAGAAAATGCAACGTTTGGTTAAAATGTTTGGTTAGAAAAGTCAGAATTATTGGAACAGACAGTTACAACATCCACTAAAAATGGTGGAAAATTACTCTGGTGGTGCAAAACTCTAAAGATAAAAACATTGAAGGAATTGAAGAAGCAGTGTTTTGACCATTGTGTTTCAGTTTCATGTATTGTATGAAAAAGTAAAACATACTGAGGTGCTGCTGGTTTTGCCTGTCAGGATGCTTCGGGCCCTCTTTTTGGTCATGCTGAGGTTCTTCAGGTAGGCCGTGTTAACTTGTTTGGCCAACGTCTTCAGGTCCGAGCCGCCTGGTTTGCTGACGTTCAGCTCCTCTGCGAGCAGGCCTGCCACCAGCTTCTTCCTCTCCACCTCAGGCATGCGTCCGTATCGGATCGCTGAGCAAACGCACACAGACACAGGACGTGTTTTGAGTAGATGTTCCTAAAACAAGTCAGTCATGATATCTGGTTTTGTTTAAAATAATAATAATAAAACCCCAAGTGAGCAGCATTAACAATACAGTTTATGATTATGAGAATAATTTTGGACCAGAATATGTAAAAGGACATTAGAATTGACTTTAAAGAGAACAGTTCACTTCACATTTATGAAACTTTACAAACCCAGTTCAGTACCAAGAAGCTAATTTTGTACCAGCGCAAGTCTTGTGAAAATCATTACTCTCAACTTTAAAGAGTAATTTGAGAAGATAAAACAAAAACATCTTAAACTCACCATCATGAGACATTCCCAAAGACAGGCACTTTTGGAAGCGACAATATTGGCACTTGTTGCGATTCTTCTTCTGTATTTTGCAGGAACGCTCGCAGAGGTCGTACGCCAGCTTCATCCTCACAGTCCGCCGGAAAAAGCCCTGAATGAGAAACGATGCAACAGGTCGAACGACTGTGCTGTGCAAAACATGGCCGCTATCAAACGTTTTAATCTAGCAAAGAGTTTGTGATGCGGCTGCTGTGTTACCTTGCAACCTTCGCAGGCGTGCACTCCGTAGTGGAAGCCTGAGGCTTTATCCCCACAGACTTTACACTCCACACTGATACCAGCACCTGAGTTATCTTCTCTGCCAAGACGCAGCTGTTCAGACAGTGAAGGCGATGAAGTCTGGGAAAGGTCTGCATGTAAAGTTAATTTTTAAAAATAAACAGAAATATTAATAATAGCACATCCAGTGAGTGTCTAAATTAAACTTTCTTTCTTTACCTGTGTAGCTGGAAGCTGCACTGTTGTTTTTCTTGTTATGATTGTTTTCCTCATCTTGACCCTCTCGCTGCCTTTTCTTATGATCCCCTCTCAGGCCTTTGGTAGGAAGCACTTCCTCCTCCTCCTCCTTGGCCTCCTCATCCCTGCTTTCCGGACTCTTTAACCCTTGCAGGTCTGTCAGCTTCGACACCGTCCCTGCACAGCTGTTTGAGCATTCAGTCTTCACTTTTGACGGCGTCCACTTGACATCCACCTCATCTCGAGGAGAAGCAGGCGCGCTGTAGCCGTTTACGTCGTCGTCCTGCTCTGTGGCAGTTCGCTGAAACCGTTCCATGGTTCCTGATGAAGCTGACTCAGCAGATCATCTCCTGTCACGTTGCCATCATAGCTCGATTTTCTAAAAGGAAAGTTATTTGTATGAACGTTAAAATAGCTATAAGCACTTACCATGTGTACTATATAGAGCTAGAATGAACAGCTGCTAACACTTAAGAGGCTCCAAGTGTCTGCATATCGTATAGCTCTCCATTGTATCCAGCGTTAAACAGTCCGATTTCAACATTTCAAAACACACAGCATAGCCAAAACAGTTCTCAACGTCTATTTATTGTCACAAAACATGCGGGTAAAAACCTTTCTACGGTGCAGTTAAGAATTAGTTTGGTTTTATCTGAGGAAAGAGCCTTCAATAATGTTTTACTAGGTGTTTGTTTGGGTGCCCTCTCAGTCACTGAATTACTTCTGTTTTGTTTGAGCAGCCTGTAAATGTCCTTGATAGTAAAAGAGTTACAACATGCGCAATCATGTCTAGATTTCTTTTAACTGCCCAGCAGGAAGATGAGCAGGGACCCCACACAATTAAGAATCCTAAGGGCCAGCTATCAAATGCAATAAAGGTATAAAATAACGTAACTGTACAGCGTCTTCTGATCAGTTTACATTTGGAGGAATTTCAAAACCTAGCAAGTAAATTTAATTATGCGCTGTATGGCTAAGTTGGTAGAGCTGCTGCCTCTTGGTGAGAAGGTTGTCGGTTCAAATCCCCGCTGGGACCTTTCTGGGTGGAGTTTGCATGTTCTCTCGGTGCATGCGTGGGTTTTCTCTGGGTACTCTGGTTTCCTCCCACAGACAAAAAAAACATGCATGTTAGGCTGACTGGTAACTCTAAAATGTCCTTAGGTGAAGTGACAGTAGCTATGTTTACATGGACATAACTAATCGGATTAAACGGCCATTCGGAATAAAAATGCGTCACGTAAACGCCCCATTTGGATTTTTTTTTTATGATTCAGCTTGATCTGAAAGAATTTGTAATCAGAATGAGACGGGTGGTTTATTCAGATTCATAATCTGAATGTTGTGCATGTGAACACTTAATCTGTTAATTTTTTCCCCGATTGTGGAAAACTGACCACGTATTTCCGCCTGGCTACATGCTAATAATATTAGCATGTTGGGGAAGCAAAACTGGTCGGTGAGTGACAACATTTCTACTAGAAACTTTGAAAGAGCTCAAAAACATCTGCATTACCTGTAGCTCAGTCAGGGAGTGCAGTAACATCTCCACCGACATTAAAACCTGGCACGAGTCCATTTTGGGCGCTCAGGTTTGTTTATGTTAATCACAGAAGTAAACTACAAGTAGAACTTCTGTGTTTTTTTTAAGGCATGTTTACCACTCTGCGCATGTCAGTACTTGGGTTCAGAATAAAAGCCCGCTGCACGTAAACGCTCGTCATGAACGGATTGTGCCCATGCAAACGATACATTCGAATTATTTAATCTGAAAACATTTCAGTCCAGTCAAAGAATTTTGTGCATGTAAACATAGCTATTGTCTCCTTTGTCTCTTTGTGTCCCTGTGATGGACTTGTGACCTGTCCAGGGTGTCCCTCGCCTCTCGCACTGTGACTGCTGGACCGCGACCCTAACAGGAAGGAGCAAGTAAAGATAATGGATGGATGGGTAGATAATGTACACACTTTTTTGGAGTCTAAATGTGCTTTTAATTTAATAATACTGTACAATAATTACTTTAATTGCTTCACTAAAATAAACACAGAATTATAAACTCTTAAAATAACTTGCACACCTAAAAACAAGTAGGAGCATTATTGCTAAAACAATATTAAAATTAAAAAACTAAATTGTTTGCTACATTAAGCTGATTGAAGCAGCTGCTGCTGTATCTTCATTTTCTTAAGGTAACTAAATCTACATGATCGACAGCTATTTTTTCAAGTTAAAAATCAGTTGGCTGCTGAACACAGCTTATCCGTAAAAACATACCAGCTGTCAAGCACAGTGGTGGAGGGCTGATGGTTCGGGCACCTTGCAGTCATGTACTGCTCTGTGGAACAACAAAGTCTAGAGTCAATTCTCTTTCTAGAGTCTATTTCTATTTAAAGGTTTAGGCTTTTGTATTTTAAAATCATAACAGCACCTCTAATTAACATACAGGTAGTTGAGTTTTGGATTTTATTTGTGTTGACCTGTTGACAACAATCTGAAAAACATGCGATCATCTTATCAGACACAATAAACATGAACTATTTCTCGAGCCTAAAACTTGTTTTGTTTGCTGGACTAAAATAAGGATTCACTTCAGTCGCTTTCTGTCATGCCATTAAGGTGAGATAATATATTTTCCATCTTTTTAACTTCTGAAATTACATTTTTACAGAAACTAATAAAATCAGGCACCAAAAATGTTCACATCGAGTCAGCTATTTCCAGTACCGAAGTGCAGCATTTTGGTCCTTTACACCTGCTTTTTATTGACTTTTATATACCAACATGTTTATAAATTAGTTTTACTGGTAACTTGGGAGCATATAGATACAAAAGTTAGAAACACATATTTCATCTGTGCACGTATAAACGTTATGCACAACATGTATATGTGAAGCAGTGATAGACTTATGCTGTGACAAATACTTGCACATTAGTGACCATTGTGTGTTTTATTGTGGAACTGTGGGCCAAACCTCCGTACATTCCTGAATAAAATACTCTCGACTTGACTACCCAGACCTCATCTTCATCTTCTATCACTTATAATCAAGTCACGGAGGCAACAGGTCCAGGAGATAAACCCAGACATCCCTCTCGCCAGCAACACTTTCTAGCTCGTCCTGGGGGACCCCAAGGCATTCCCAGGCCAGAGAAGATGCTCAATCAATCCCATCAGCATTTTCTGGGTTTTCCCCGGGGCCTCCTACCAGTGGGACGTGCCCAGAAAACCTCTAAAGAAAGGTGTCCGGGAGGCATCCTAATCTGATGCCTGAATCACCTAAGCTGGTTCCTTTTGATGTGGAGGAGCAGTGGCTCTATTCCAAGCTCCCCCCGAATGACGGAGCTCCTCCTCACCCTCTCTCTCAGGCTGAGCCCAGCCACCCTACGAAGGAAGTCTATTTTGGCCTCTTATATCCGGGATCTCGTTCATGCGGCCATGAGGATTGGAGCAAAAACAAACCAGTAAATCAAGATTTTTGCCTTTCAACTCAGCTGCTCCTTCAACGTGACAGACTGAAGTAGCGCCCTCACTATTGAGGACAAGGCCCCAATTTGTCGATCCATCTCCCACTCAATCCTACTATCAATCGTTAAAAAAGACACCTAGATACTTGCACTCCTCCACCTGAAGCAAAGTCAGACCCCTCTACCTGGAGGGGGCAATCCACCCACTTCAGGTTGGGAACCATGGCCTCAGACTAGGAACTGATTCTAATTCCAGGCTCTTCACACAGCTGTGAACCGCTCCAGGGCACGCTGAAGGTCTTGGCCTTAAGACTCCAACAGAACCACATCATCTGCATAAAGCAGAGATGAGACCCTGAGGTTCCCATACCAGACATCCTCCTCTCTCCAACTGCATCTCGAGATGCTGTCTGTGAACACCACAAACTGGATCGGAGACAAGGGACAGCCCTGGTGGAGATCAACCCACGCTGAGAATGAGACTGACTTTGTGCCAAGGATGCAGACAAGGCACCTGCTTTGGTCCTACAAGGGCCGGATAGCTCTGAAAAGCAACCCTGCACAGACGATAAATATGATGTGATTAAATGTTAAGGAACAGGACGTATAGGCATGAATCCATCTAGACCACAATGCACTGCAAAATTCTGACCGAGCGTGTGGAATAGTAACTGTAAAAAGTTCAGTTAAAAGTTTCTGATATGTCAGCAACTCAGCTGCAGGAACAAGAACCTCAGTTGGTCTCTGCAGAAGCCTGCTCAGTGTTGTTGTTTGGGGAAGCTGAGTCTCCTTGTCAAGTCGGAGGACAGGGTGCATGCACTGTGTACACACTGAGCTGCACTGATGGCAGGCGGAGGCGGTGGAGCAGAGGGCTTTAAGGCTGGCAGTAAGTGGGGGAGGTTAATATTTTTTTATTTTATTTTACTCCCCCCCCCCCCACTTTCCCCACAGTTCTGGATTAATCCGCCCTTGATGACGAGTGTTGAAAAACAACCAGTTTCTGCTCGTTAGAAATGCGTCTCAAAGGTGAACGGCGTCGGTTTCGAGGAACAAACCAGCGGGTGTTCAGGAGAGCTGAGACCGGTCCAACAAACAACCTGTCACACAGGTTCTCGGAAGTCCCTGCTAACTTACTGAGGTTTACTAAAGGGACTGTAACTGGATACGAACTTTTGGGGAAATGAACCCAATCCAACCATACACACCTCATCTGAAGTCAAACTTTTTAAAAATGTTCTCTTACAGCCGGACAAACCTGTCAGCGGACCCGGAGCCGAGCTGCTCCTCCTGCCTAACCTTGATTTTGACTGCCATTAGCATTAGCTGCTAGCATAGCTCACGTTCGCGACAGTTTCTCTAAATAACTGTTAGACGGCCGCCAGGTTCACTTACCTCCCCCCAGTAGCGCCGCTGGATCGAGGGACGTTTCCGCCACAACAACCCGCTGGAAACACACCAGCAACAGCCCCGTCCGGGATTGATCGGCTGTTGACAAGTTGCTGAACTCAGCGACAGGCTAACAACTGGAGCTAATGTCAGACAGCTAACTCACAGAAACTTACAGAGCCGGGCCCTCTTCATGTGAGCAGCGGGTCGGCGAAAACAGGGAGCATTTAATCCTGCTACCTGTTTACCACCACATCACATGCAAATAAACAAAGTTACCAGGCCGAACCCCTCCGTCTCTGCTCTGTTCATGGCTTTGCTTTACTCTACTTTGCTTTGCTTCGCTCCTCCTCCTCCTCCTCCTCCTCCTCCTGTCACATGTCGGGACACAGCAACCGCTTGGGCAAAGCCAAAGTAACCTCCTTCGTGCGCACGCACACAATCACCAGCGAGGGGAATTTTGGTTATTTTCTAAGATTTGAATTTTTTGGCTCAGCTCAGCTAAGAGAAAAATAAAAAATAACCTCGATTAATGTTCTAACTCCTTGCACTAAATCAGGACTCACTAATCCATGCTTATTATTTTCTAAAATCCTACAATACCCTCTAGCAAACTGCAGCTAACTCAGAGTTAGTGGACTCACTGATTAAAAAAAAACTGAACAATTTAATAGACTGCATACTACGCTAAATCCAATCACTGATTCAGATTAAAGACTCAAATCAACTTTATTTGTAGCAAGAAGACGTTTCGCTCTCCATATACTTCTTCTTCTTGCTACAAATAAAGTCCAGTTGTTTCTGTATTGAACCTTTTTTGATTTTATCATGTCCTGGATGACTGAGA
>JARVGV010000111.1:21227226-21240993 GCA_031762435.1 Hypsolebias longignatus | reverse complement strand
TGTGACTTATACAGCAAAATTTACAGTAATTGTAGTCACTCATCCTGAACATGCACAGAGGCAACAGTGGAAAGAAATGACTTGCTTTTAATAGAAAGAAACCTCCAACAGACCAGGCTCAGGATGGGCAGCCATCTTACACCCCCTGGAGTTTGAGAGGACAGACAAGCACAGAAGGATTAGTCCAGATCTACTTCTTTAAGAAGATAAAGAAAAGAAACCTGTTGATGACAATAACTGCTAATACAAATACGGAGAGAGAGTTGGAAGACATGGTTAGTTTTTTTTCTCCAGCAGTCTAAATATAGCAGCAAAAGAGATTTTTTCAGTTAACTCAAGCCAACCTTAACTATAAGATTTATAAAAAGGAAAGTCTTAAGCTGGGTGTCAGCCTCACAGGCAGAAACTGGAAGTTGGTCTCACAAGAGAGAAGCCTGAAAACTGACAGCTCTGCCTCTCATTCTGCTTTTAGAACCCATAGGAACCACAAGTAAACATGGTCTGAGAGCCATGCTCTGTGAGAAAAGTATGGAACCATGAGAGCTTTATTATAAGATGGAGCTTAGGTATTGAATTCTACAGGGAGTCAGTGAAAAGAAGTAAAAAGTAGATAAATATAATCTGTTCTAACTTTCATCAGAGCTCTGGCTGCAGCATTAAAAAAATCACATCATCAACATGTTCTTATGTTTTTATTTCTATCTTGAACCTGGCACAGTTTTATGTCACAATATATGTTTTAGCTGTTTTATTTATTAGATTTTCAACCAGTTGTGTTGCATTATTGTGTTTCATTAATAAATACATATGCACATAACATTTTAAAAGGAATTAAATGTGCATGAATGTAGTGATAACATATAAAGTTTTAGTTATCAAGTCATTATAGAAGAATTAATAGCAGCTTCAGCTCTGTGTGTGGGTTTGTGGATGCAGCGAGAGATTGAAAAAGGAATTAATACATTAAAGACAGCACCATAAACTGAAATAATCTTTTCTTTTTTTTTTTAACTTGGCGTTTGCCTTGAATCTGCCTCGCTGTATCAACATGATACTAAAATCGTGCATCCAGCAGAAAAATGAAGCCGGCCTCTTTGCTGCTAGTCGGGACGACACACGCTGCTGCATACGCAAACAGCACGTATGACAAACAGTGAGTGCATAAAATCTATGAGTCCATTGTGAGTCGTCGCAGGTTACACAGGGCGGTAATGGATGGCCAGTGGGCGCCCACTGACGTGTTATTCTTTTATAAAACATTGCCTCTGCGTAGTGGAGCGCAAGGGAAACTGTGTCATGCTTGTGATGAATGACCAAAGGTAACATCTTCACTGCTGACCCCTAACACAGGCAAGCATTCACACACACACACACACACACACACACACACACACACACCTAAGAACACAAACGCACAAAGTCAAGCTCGCACTTATGCACATTCAGGTTAGTAAACAGCCTTTTGTCACCCTGAAAGCATCATCAATGTCAGAGGCAGTGAACATAATTTTCTGTGTATTCTCTTTTCTGAGTGTTGAACATGGAAATTATTATTTTTTTAATCGCATATCAGTCATTATAAGCGTTCTTTTTCACTGGTTCTCATTCAGAGCCAGCCGCTGGTTATCAAAGGTATTTTCAGCTCTGTCCTCAAACAAAGCATGAAAGAGCAGCATCAAAGCAGCTCCTGGTTAACGCTGACAAACCCTGAGCTGCTGGACAATTGCGGAGGACTGGAGTGGTGAGTAATAAGCACTGGCCTTCTCTTTTGTTGATGTAGGCCACACTTGAATAGGTGCAACATAACAAGCAGTGGAAATGATTTAAAAAGGAAAAAAGAAACACTAAAGCCTTTTTTCTTACTTTTTGCAGCCAAGAGAAAGAAAAAGAGGGACAGAGGAAGAGATAGGAAGAGAAGGAGACATGATAAGGAGGAAAACGAGACAGAGGGGATGAGGGGGGAGTCAATGAGACAAGGAGACAGAGACGGAGTGGGTGAAGGTGGCGGATGAGGCGACAAAGGTTTGGTGGGGCGGCTGCGAGGGGAACAGGCAGCCGGTCTATTATCAGGGGTCTATAGAGAAGCATTTAGGGACAAATAGGACACCACCCTCCTGTCACCCCAAACCATTCAACCCCTGTCAGCCCAGCCCATTCAGCCAAACCCCAAGGGGAGGTGGGGAGGGAGGGCAGGCTAAAGATGGACTACCCCAGCACCACCCCTCCATGATACTTCAGATGCTGTATCTTAGCAACGGCACTCAGGGTGTGACCTGTAGTCATATGACTCCATTCAGTTTTACACTTTCTGAACACACACACACACAGGCGATGAGACGAGCACACAGGGGGCCCGCTGTGCTTCTCAGCAGCCAAACAGGCTCTCTTGTACAACAATTAGCAAAGATCCCCCCCCCCCCACTGCACCCCCATACCTCCTCCAGTCTGACCATGCCAGCAACCCCGCAGGGAGCAAACTTAATTACCATCAACAGACAGAGGGGAGTTGATCTTTACCCACTTAAGATGATCCACTTTGCGTTCGCTGACAAACACGCACAGAGGGCGCGAAACCCCAAACTAAAACTTTCTATTCTCGCACCCTGTCAATCACGTGCTGATTAAAGCAGCACATTGATGACATTCTTCGCTCCCTAATTTTCATATGGAATTAGTATTTAATGAATTGTGTGCAGATTAATTACAACGTAATGATATTTAATTGTTACCAACTAATTGTTGTGGCGCTCTTTGCTTTGCAGTTGCTGGGGAACTTTGTTTCATTTTTTTTTTTAATTTATTTATTTTTTTATTTTAGTTCAGAAGCAAACAGTTGGCGGCAAAACCCTTCATTAAGCATCATTTAAATATGAGATGTTTTAGTTCAAAAGAAGCTCTTAATTAGAATTGAATTTTCTTTGTTGTTTTTTTTTTCATAGATGAACCAAAGGGTTATCTTTTAGTTTAAAAAAAGAGTGAGATTAAAGCTAAACAACAAGAATGAGTGAGGAAACTATAATAAATATGCCGATTACCTAAAAGTCTGCGGTTTGTTGTGATCTTCATTATAAGACAGATAGATACACTCAAACACACTCAGCAGGATATTCAGGCATTCCCCCTGTTAGACAGACAAACAACTCTTATCAGCCTTTTTCTTGCTAATAGATTTATCTGCATCGTTTATTATTTACACAGACATCACTATTGCCTGAAGCTGGTGATGTATGCGTACCCTGACCTTGGGCCATACACACACACATTTACAAGATGCTCAGTTATGAATGGAATCAGTGAGTGATAATAAACACACATGCAATAATTGTGCCAAAGTCACTTTGCTCTTTTTTTTTTAACCCTGAGGAACCTTGCAGGAGGCCTATTGAATCTACAAAGTCTTTATGACTTCTCATTAAAACACACTTTTTATCATTTGTTTTAATATAGCACACTCCTCTCCAAATGACACCATTAAACATAATTCAATCTTTACCTCTTCTTGATATGTGCTGGTTTTGCTGATTTATCCCCATTTTTATCTCATTTCCCACTCCTGATCCGGAGCAGCTGCAAACTGCTGCACTGCCCCTCTGTGGAGGGCTGAGGAACTGCAGGGTTACCCACAAACTGGCCACTTAACTCTGAAAAACAAAGAAACAAAGAAATCAAGTTTGCATAAGCAGCACTGGGAACGAACAGCGGGTGAACGCACTCTGCGTGCACACACAAATGTATAGATATACTTGCACACACATCAAGCAATTTAGCAAATGTCACCAGGTCTGCAGAAAGAGAGGGAAATAGGCCTGCCTCCCAGCTTTGTATCGGGAGCACAGGTGAGATTGATGAGTAGCGTCTGTTTATCATATCGGTTATTCAAGATGAAAGATGAGCATTTGTAGAGAGGTTCCTCCCATTCACCGTCATTGATTTGCACACATAAACACAGGAGCACGGTAAGTGTCCTTGCTTTGTCAATAGTCAAGGTTATATTATATGCAGAAGAATATTGTACTAATGCACGGTAAAATCAAAAGCCACAACACAAAATTACTTTCGGTTTAGATGACAGCACATTCTCACTCCTCAAAGGTTCTCATTGTAAACTGTGAAATGAAACATACAAATGGTCATACAGAAGTAGATCAAATGTTGCAGTTTTTAAATGTATTGATGTAAAATTGTAAAAAGCAGGTAGGTATTCAATGTACCTGAAGTTATCTGCTCAATCTGCTGAAAACCACCTGGAAGCTTGAGTCCTGTGATTGACCAATGCTGGGCTGGCTGTAAACAAAAATGCAGAACTAGGACAATCATAGATGAAAACATGAAAGCAGCATGATGGAACAGTGGTTAGGACTGTTGCCTCACAGCAAGAAGGTCCTGGGTTCAATCCCTGGTTGGACCTGGGGTCTTTCTGTGTGGAGTTTGCATGTCCTTCTCGTGCTTGCGTGGGTTTTCTCTGGGTACTCCAGTTTCCTCCCACAGACCAAAAACATGCATGTTAGTCTGCCTTCAGGGCCAGTCCTCCCTGTGATCTCAATGGAATCTGCCTGGTTAAATAAAGGTTAATAAAATAAAAATTGTGATCCTAAACTGCTCCCCCCACCCCTAACATAATGCATTATGGCACTGTCACAATTTATCTGTTTTTATTAGCAGAAGGTTGTCCAGAGATTATTTGATGACCCAGAAGATGAGCAGAGCACAGCTGGGCCAGACAAGGATTCGGAGACTCAGTCGAAGCAGCTCCCAGTGCAAACCTCATCTGTATGAAGTGAAATAAAAGACAATGAATTACAGTCAGTATTTGAGGCTTTTACAATAAACTGTCAGGTCATCTTTTCTTTTTTTTTTTTTTTCTCATCTTCAGAGTTCTTCCAGTAAAGGACCAGTAGATGCATGCAGAACAAAGGAGGAGAAGACTTCAGTGCCAGCGCAGCCAAGAGAGTCAGTCATCGTATTCTCTACGAGTAAAAAGCTGCTCCGAGCCTCACAGCTGGATCTGAACGTCTCTGTTCAGCAGGATCAGCAAGGTCCAGTTTCATTCAACCAAAGAAACTGGTCCGAAGCTCAAAGTGAAACATCTGCCGAGTCTGAGCCAGCTCGTCACAGCAACCCATCTGTTCTGCCTCGGCACAGAGGTACCACTGATGGATAATGCATCTCATAATAACTAATCTCATAATGATTAATAATATATTGTATTTATAAGTTTCTTCTTCTGTTGTAGACCCGACTACACAAAAGACTAGTTCTCTGAGTTCTGCTGTGCTGATGCTGCGAAAGCGTTTCCCTCCGGAGGAGCTGCTTTTGGATGAAGAGGTGTCGACCTACACCTCCAAGTCCGTCATTGCTGCTCCCCGGTTCCTCCACCCTTGGCCCCGCTGTGAAAACCCGCTTGCCTCCACTTTGCACTTTGAAGAGTCCACTGTAAGTACACACCTGAGCTTATGCTAGTGCAGTCTCATCACCTGTTGTCATGATGGGCTTGCATTCATGTCGGTGCCTCTTTATGACCGCCACAGCTAACCAGCTTTAGCAAACAGAAAAGTGGTTGCAAGCATGTAATTTTTATCTGATGATCATCCTGAGCACAGCGCTGACGGATCATAAATACCTGTATGTACAAAAATCTGTCACTTTTGATGGACTGGGCTGAGTTCAGCTGATTTGATCTGAAGTTGAAGTATGACGCTCTACGCATGCTCATTATGATTTCCTGTTTTTGTAAATCGTCTTCAGATCAGTTGACACTTAAAATGCTCGTAATGTACCGGTAGTCTTGCAACATTTAAACATGCATTTGGATTAAAATGCTGCACACGAAAGAACAAAAATATGCCAAATTAAAATCTTTTTTTTTTTTTTTCCAGAAATTTGTTCCCATCGACTGTTATTCCTCTGGCTTTGCACAGCCCCCAGCTGCAGAAAAGATGACATGCATTACATTCATGCGCTGATGTCTTAATCACTATCTGTTTTTTTTTTTTTCTTAGTTCCTAGTGTTTTTTATTTTTTATTTGTAAAAGAAATAAACTACCTGTTTTAAAAGTGTCATTTGTATTAATAAATGTATTTGTTTTATGTGGGGCACAGTGTGATTTCTTACGCTACTTTTTCTTTAAAAATATAATTTTATCTGAAACTTGTTTCTTAATTCTGGTTGTTCCGGCCAATTTTAATTTTAATACTTGCCACATGATGGGCCCTGGAGTGCGATCCCTCAAATGAAGAGTTGGAGGGGAAAAGGCCTCAAACTTGGACTTGAAACTTGAAAATTTGAAAGTGCAGCCGCAGTATCTGAAAGCAGAGTCCTGTCTGACAGACAAAATTGTGCTCAAGCTGTAACTTTTTAAACATAATTGCTAACTTAAATTATTGGGGGTACTGTACTTAAGCCAATTAAAGCATTTCTGGCACTCAAGATTTTTGTTCAACCAGGCTTAAAATTAAAACTTTTCTTTAAAACAAAATGGGTTTTAGCTTTAACTTGGTGCACATTTAACCTCCTAAAACAAGCCACTGTTTTGCATGTGTGACCACACTGTTCCACCGCCCTCCCTCTCATTCACACACATGTACTGTCTTTCTACGACTGATTTTCATTCTTCTTTCAAGTGCATACCTCCACCTCTCCCAAGTTCTCTTCCACCTGTTCTCACCACAGATCAGTGTCCTCTGCAAACATCATCGTCCATGGGGATTCCTGCCTGACCTCATCTGTTAGTCAGTCCATCAGAGCAAACAAGAAGGGGCTTAAAAATGATCTTCAATGCAATCCCACCTCCACCTTGAAGCTATTTGTCACTCCTACATTACATCTCACCACTGTCCTGTTCTGTACCAGTTTAATACTTCTCTGCCATTTTCTCATCAGTTTGAAAAAATAAACCATGAACAGATTAAACGAGAGAGGAAAACCAGGGATTTTTGGTGTTTCAGGCAGGACCACTGACGTGTTCTGAAGGGGGCCTTAAATTTATTGGCTACTTTCTCCTAAAGGTCTGTAAAGTCAGTTCAGTATTTAAATATCTCAGTTCTGGTCTGACAGGGCTCATTTTCAGGAGTTCGTGTCTTGTTTTGATTTGTTGCCCAACTTGTCTTTTAACAAACTTCTGAAATTTTATTTTTTTGACAACTTGCATTTGGGTTTGTCCATCTGCCATCAGTTGTCAGTGCAGTTCGAATAAATAAATGTAGAGAATAGTCCCCCACCCCCCGTCACACTATTTCCAGATGTGCAGTGCACTATCTCAGTCTTAACTGTCCACTGGTGGTTACTGTTATATTTAGTTTAGCTGTAAGGGTTGGAGGGGTCAAGAATAGATGCAGTTGGTTCACAAAGCTTGTGCCTTCCCTCGTGACACTCATAGAAACCGAGTGTGACGGACGGGCACCCCATTCTTTCTCCTACCTCACATCAAGGACGCTCGTCTCCCCAAAACATGTCCAAGGATCTCCATTCAGCCATGGAGCCGACGAAGATGGGCCTCGGACGGTCCATCGCCGTGTTAACATCAGGAGGAGACGCCCAAGGTAAGTGGAGGATGAAGCTGTGCTGGTTTAGTCACATCTTAAAGAGTTGTTTTAAACATTGAATGAGTCCCAAAGGAGGATCAAGTTCTTACCTTGCACATTTTGTTAACAATGAATCCCAACCAGCTGGAGAAGTTTATTTTGTGGGAGTCAAAATTTGAGCTCCATGAACATGCTGAGATAAAAGGTACTCTTAAAACAAGTGAAAGTTTGATAAATGTTAGAAACTCCTACGTCTTAGAATTACTGCACCCTCATCATTCGATGTGTAATTTTCAAAGGTTTAACGTTTCATACCTTGCAACTTAAAAATGTCATTAATATTTTACATTAAGTTGTTTTACATGAATGTAATCTTTGCATTTTGCTTCTACCCACTCTGCTGAACAGGAAGCATCATTCTCTGGTATAGTCTGGTCCAGTATTTCACCCCAAACCTTTGTGTTGGTTTATGTTTTGTGGCTCTCATATGTTCCGCCAACCATTTTTTTTTTTTTCCCTCTTTGGGGCTAATTTTAGTGGTGCTGACCTTTTTCTGGTATGGCAGAGAGAAACCCCCACCCAACCACAGCTGCTGTCTGGTGAAACAAGAGCTGCCAAAAGTGTGCTTGTCACAACACAAACTCTGTGGCTTTAGCGTCCTAAACCCTACTCCTGTTCTTTATGCCCACTGGCTATTTTTGTCTGATCTTGCGCTACTTCAATGTCAAGTTGGGTCAGAGGCTAGAAGGGATATAATCATCGTGTGCAAATAAAATCACGCATGAAGGAGTTTGTGACTTGCAGGTATGAACGCTGCTGTGAGGGCTACGGTCAGAGTTGGGCTCTACACTGGAGCCAAAGTCTACTTTGTCCATGAGGTATCAGCTGTTTTAAAGACACACCAGTTCATCATGTTTATCACAAACCAGACTCATCAGCACCAGATATCTGTATATGCTGAGGATGAAATGTCTGTGCTCTAGGGCTACCAGGGCCTGGTGGATGGAGGAGACAACATTCGTCCTGCCACATGGGAGAGTGTGTCCATGATGCTGCAGCTGGTGAGTTGAACATGTCCAGACTCACCAAACACTTGCATTAGGGGGAGAAAAAAAATAAAAAACACAATGCACTCTTCTTAAAAAGGGCTGTTCTACTTGGTTTAAAAGTAAAAAGATGAGCAAAATGGGTTCTTGATTCTTCTAACCCTACTCACGGTAATCTAAAATTAAACAAAAAATAACTATGTAGTGGCACGGTGGCACAGTTGGTAGAGCTGCTGCCTCGGCGAGAAGGTCGCCAGATCGAATCCCAGCCGGGGTACCATTCTATGTGGAGTTTGCATGTTCTCTCCATGCATGTGTGGTGGTTCTCAGGGTATGTTTCCTCCCACAGACCAAAAACATGCACGTTAGGCTGATTGGTAACTTTAAATTTTCTCTAGGTGTGAGTGAGAGAGTGAATGGTTGTCTCATTTGTCTCTGTGTCCCTGTGATGGACTTGTGACCTGTCCAGCATGTCCTCCACCTCTCGCACAATGATGGCTGGATATGGGCACCAGTTGTAACCCCTTGACCCAAAATAGAAGCAGGTAAAAGATGGTGGATTGATGGAATTCTGTACGCAAGTTTTTGTCCACTGCCTTTGAAACTGGACCAAGAAGAGTTGAAGCCACTTTGGTCAAACCTCGTAAAAGTTGTTCATAATCCTTTGTAATGTTGCAAGTTGTAATTCTCAGCTGAGAGTGACGCTGTGTTACTCCCACAACATATTTTAGCCAAATAACTATAAAACTACATGATTTATAGCCATTTTGGAATTTGCTAATGTTGTTTAGCTATGACGGCCATCTAGAATTGACTTGATTCCAAAACCTAATGAGATGTCCATCCAAAGACTATTTTCTAAAAGTTTAATTAAATTAAGTCCTTTATAAATGAAGCACCAGTCATATTTTCTTACAGCTATTCTTTAATCAGTGTTTTTGTAAGTATATGAACTCACTGAGTCAATGGAACAGCGTGGCAGCAGACACCTGAACTTGACAGGTTCTTCTTGATGAGATGTATTTTTCTTTTTTATGATCTAGCTGACCTTTATACAGTGAACTTCTCAAGAAGCTTAGAGGTTTCCTCGGGGATCAGAGATTCTTATAACACGATACATTGGTTGTGAGTGCTGACAGCTGACTCAGCCAAATGGCTGAAGGATGGCGAAACTCGTGATGAACATTTCTCTCATCTCTGGCGTCTAAATAAAGTGACCTGGGATGAATGAGCCAACCGGTGCACGTGATATGTTTCCTTTGCCCATGGAAGATGTGACATCATCTGTAGTGAATGGGTGACTTGAGTTGCCGAACACATTACTGGTTCAAATATGCACCAAGCTTCTGTCTTCAAAGAAAAAAATGTCAGTGTGTAAAGTAATGGATTCTCTTCCCGTCTCTTCGTGTTGTAGGGTGGCACGGTCATCGGCAGCGCTCGCTGCAAAGACTTCAGAACTAGGGAGGGCCGTACAAAGGCGGCCTGTAACCTAGTGAAGCTCGGGATCACCAACCTGTGCGTGATCGGCGGTGACGGCAGTCTGACTGGAGCCAACGAGTTTAGGACTGAGTGGAGCGGCCTTTTGACTGACCTGGTCCAAGCAGGTAAAGAAACAAAACTTATAAATCTGTAAAAAAAATAAATAAAATAAAATAAAATGAAATTCAGCCTGCTTAACATATTTATTCAATTTTACATACAAATGTATTTACTTTCCTGCAGGTAAGATCACACAAGAACAAGCCAATAAATCGTCCCACTTGAACATTGTTGGCATGGTCGGCTCCATCGATAATGATTTCTGTGGCACCGACATGACCATTGGCACTGATTCCGCCCTGCACCGCATCATGGAGGTGCTGGACGCCATCACTACGACTGCACAGAGGTCAGACACCCTCTTGCATGACAAGATCAGAAGAACAGTTTTATTCTTCTAAGTTCAACGTTCAAGTCGATCAGTCATTTATTTTTGCAGAGTTTTTACGTCTTTGTGGTAGTAAAGCCCTCATGTTTGTAATAAATAAAAGCACTTGAGTTTATCTTAACAGTTTGCTGTGACTGTACAGAAGCAGTCAGTGTCTGGATGTAATGAGGTTTTGTTTTTTGCGTTTGTTTGCAGCCACCAGAGAACATTCATACTGGAAGTAATGGGCCGACACTGTGGGTCAGTACATTGTTTATTACTCCAACACTTTTAAAACAACCTATTTCACCAAAGTGTACAAAATGTGACCTAAGAGTCTTTGAAGGAAAGTTTACCACCTGCCACATTTTAAGCAAAGCTCTCTTGCGTTCTGTTAGTGCACAGAGTATGAGTTGGAGATGACTCTCAGCTACTACCACACCAAATTCTATCTCAATATCTGTAGAACTGACTAAATTATTAACATATTTGTAGTTCAGGTCAGCTGTAGAAACCATTTTGAAGCTGATAGTGAAGTTATTGAAGCTGCAGAGTTAAAACGTAATTTAAAAAGCAACAAGAAGTTGAGCTTGAACAATAAAAGCCAACGGTCGCTCTAATTTGTAAAACCAAGATGCTCCAAAGCTCACGGGTCATTTAAATTTAGATCCTAAATGAACAGGAAGTCCGATCATATCGAGTTTCTTTCAGGTACTGAAGACTGATTGCTAGATAGATGGTACTGATTGATTAAGAGCAACATGCAGAGTTTCAGCGACCAAAACCAGATGTAATTAAGGCACAAATCATCTGTTCAAGTTCATGTAATTTAGGTTATCTTTTATGCAATGGCTTAGTTGAAAATGTTAAATTATGAGCTAATCTGTTCATCGATTTAAAAGGTAGGTTTAAAAAAAAAATCACTCAAGCAGGTGACAGAAACAATGGTAACGATTTATCTTTAACAAAGTTTATACATTCCTGGGACAGTTTAGGTCTGAATAAAAAATCAAGTCATTAGCTGGTCCACACAGATCTGAAGTTCATCAACAAACACTGAAGGACTTTAGAATGCTTTTAGAACATGGAGTCTGAGGGGAAAACCATCCATCCATTAATCAATCAATTAATCCCATCCTTCCATCCCATCAATCAATCAATCCCATCCATCCCATTAATCAACTAGTCCCATCCATCCACCCACCCATCAACCCCACCCATCCATCATTCCAATCAACCCATTCATCAAGCAATCAGTCAATCCATCCATCCATCCCATCAATCAATCTCATCAATCCATCTATCCCATCAATCAATCCCATCAATCAATTAATCTATCAAGCAATCAGTCAATCTGTCCATCCATCCCATCAGTCAATCCCATCAATCAATCCCATCAATCAATCCATCTATTCCATCAATCAATCCCATCAATCAATCCTATCAATCACTTCCCTCTGTCCATCCATTCATGCATTTGTTCATTCAGTCCAGGGCCACGTAGAGACAAACAACCATTAACTCTCTCACTCGCACTTAGGGACAATTTAAAGTTACCAGTCAGTCTAACATGCATGTTTTTGGTCTGCGTAAAGAAACCGGAGTACCTGGAGAAAAGCCATGCATGCACAGAGAGAACATACAAACTCCACCCAGAAAGGCCCCTGGCCGGAATTCGATTCGGCAACCTTCTTGCACTGATCCGTTCAGGGGGAAACACAACAGAAAAAGCTAAGAAAACCTCTGTGGACACAAAGCAGAAGACATGACTGACAGTTTACAGCATTATCAGAGAAAATGTGAGCAAAACATGGAAAAAGTTTGCAGCAAGGTTTCAACACACAAACAATTCATTTTAATTATTGATTTTAAAACAGGAACTAAATTATTTATTGGCCATTTTTGTTGTAATTTGTTCAGGGGCTGCTCGCTCATTGTGGTGTTTTTGTTTGTGTTGCTGCAGGTACCTGGCCCTGGTGACGGCTCTGGCCTGCAGTGCTGACTGGGTTTTCATTCCTGAGATGCCCCCAGATGAAGGCTGGGAGGATCACTTGTGCAGGAGGCTGACGGATGTGAGTTTATTTAATTGCAGATTGTTGCATTGACACTTTCCGTTCACACTTCCCAGTCCAGGTCTCTCTTGTAAATGAGTCCTCGAGGCTCAATGGGATTAACCTTTTTAAATAAAGGTTGAACGAATGAAAAAAAAAAATCTATGAACTCACGCTCGCATCCTTTTGATGACTGCATTTTTTAAAAATATTGCAGCAACGAGCCAGAGGCTGTCGTCTGAATGTAATTATTGTAGCTGAGGGAGCGAACAGCAGCGATGGCAAACCGATCACGTCTGATCTGATCAAAAAGGCAAGCTCCTCCTTCTGGAATCAGTTTTGATCAGGCAAAATTCTAACTACTGATAGGCTTAATTTTGTTCTTCAGCTGGTGACTGACAGGCTGGGCTTTGACACCCGCACCACTGTTCTTGGACACGTGCAGCGAGGAGGAACACCCTCCGCGTTCGACAGAATCCTGGTGACTTTCAGCAGTTAGAAAACGTGCAGCTCCACCTGTCCCCAGCTGACGATCCAAACGTTTGTGTTGTCCAGGGCAGCAGGATGGGAGTGGAGGCGGTGATGGCGCTGCTGGAGGCCACTCCAGAAACTCCTGCCTGCGTGGTCAGCCTGTCAGGGAACCAGGCGGTCCGGCTGCCCCTCATGGAGTGTGTGCAAGTGGTGCGTCAGGTTCTGCTCACCTGCGGAGTGTGATTCATTGTTCAAAGAGGGGTTTCCTCAGTTCTCCTCCTCATGTGTTGTTCATCTCACAGACCAAAGACGTGACGGCTGCCATGAATCAGGGTAAATTTGAAGAAGCCATCAAGCTCAGAGGAACGTAAGTATTCTCGTTTGAAACGTCACCTGGTCTGTTTGAGTCGCCTGAAGCCAAACGTGAAAGGCCAGGAAGTTTTTGCCGATGTCTGTACCGTAGCTGTGTTTGTTTGTTTGATTTTTATTATGGCCATAACAACCAGTTTTACAGCTACTGAGCTAAATTTAGTGTGGTAGTAGCTGAGAGTCATGCTTAACAAATCCTCTGGGTGCTATCGCCTCGAGAGAGAAAGAGCTCACAATATTTTTTAAATAATAATATTAGAAAAATACAAATTTAACCATGTTATTCAGTATAAAACAGCTCCTGGATGAAAAAAAAAAACCCTGTAATTTGAAGATTCAGTGACATTTCACCTCTTCATTCATATACTGTATACGTATATAAATACATGCACATGTCCATATA
>JARVGV010000111.1:21183891-21197957 GCA_031762435.1 Hypsolebias longignatus | reverse complement strand
TACGGCCGCCACGTGGGTAGCGCTCCGACTTACGGCAAAATCGGGTTACGAACGGGGCGTAGGAACAGAACTCGTTCGTAACTTGGGGACTGCCAGTATACACAAATACTGTACTCATTTCTGAATATGTGCATTCTAATTCATATAGGTTTTTATTTGTAAATTTACACATAAATGCTGTCAAGTAGAATTTCAGTTGTGACACAAAAGTTGTGTTTTCCCTCCCACAGAATATGCTCAGAGTATTTATTTTCCCCCATTAGGTGAATGCTTTGGATGGTTATAACCGCACTGCTCTGCATTATGCTGCAGAGAAGGATGAGAGCTGCGTGGAGCTGCTGTTGGAGTATGGGGCCCAGCCAAATGCCCTGGATGGCAACAAGGACACTCCGCTTCACTGGGCTGCTTTCAAAGACAACCCTGAGTGTGTGAGGGCCCTGCTGGAGAGCGGCGCCTGTCCCAACACCCGGGACTACAACAATGACACACCTTTGAGCTGGGCAGCAATGAAGGGCAACCTGGAGAGTGTCAAAGTCCTATTAGACTACGGTGCCCAGGTCCACGTGACTAACCTAAAAGGTCAGACCCCTATATCCCGACTGGTGGCCCTGCTGGCCCGGGGCCTGGGTACCGAACAGGAAGAAGAGTGCTTGGAGCTGCTGTGTCGTGCAGCGGGGCGGTTTGAGATCCGACGGGCTGACGGCACCTTTCCCAAAGAGCTGAGTAAAGACCCCCAGCTGCTGGCAAGGCTGACCAACATGGTGACTCAGGCTCCGACACTTCGCTGTCTGGCACGCTGTGCCGTACGGCAGAGTCTCGGCATGCAGTTCCTTCCCACTGCTGTAAAGGAGCTTCCTCTACCAGAGATCGTCAAAGACTATCTACTGTTGAGAGACTGATAATGACAGTATCTAGGCATTCTCTGACCTCACTGGTTGGTAATTAGACAGCTCATCACACTGCATTTATAGGCAAGGTAATACAGATGTATGTACTGAGAAAGACGTGTAAAACACAGTGAGTCTTTATTATTTTGTAGTTGCACAAGAACACCTGGATGAGCAGAAATTCAAGTGCAGAATATAGTCTACCAGCACATTTTAAAAAGCGTAACTCTTTGTCTTTTGAAGTGTAGCTTGGTAGCAGAAAAACATCAAGGTGGTATCTCACTGAGCTGTGACTTTTGGGAAACTAGTTGTTCACTCCACATTGTGAGAAAATATGTGACTTTTCCATTGCAATCCCACTGAATCCAGAGTGTTTGCAACCAAGTGGCCAGTAAGCTGTTGAAAATTATAGTTTATTTTTGTGTGCACAGTCTGCAAAACTGTATTATTGGCCCTGCACATTATTTTCTTGTCCACCTCAGCTTTAGTATGCACCTTGGCAGCCTCTTCACTTGCTTTTATGATTTAATCTACTGGAGTAAACGTTTGAATTGAAGATAGGCAGATCTGGAAAATATCTCAATTATCATTAGAGTGTTTTTTACACCTGGACATTAGCCTCAGATGCTTTCATGCAGGCGTCAGAATACAGCTGTAGAGCTCTGGAGACAGGTTGGAGACACCCACAATTACTTTGCAACTATTTTAAGAGGAAAGCTGCAGCATGTTCATGTTCAACACCCAAGCAGCTGCACTGTGTGCCCCAAAGACTCAGATAAGAGCCCTGCAAAAGTTGCAGGATGTTCTGAAGACAGTTGGGAGCAGCCCAGTGAGATACTACCCTTACCAGCCAGACAATTAAGTTTGCTAAAACAAATTAGAGTTAAATTGGGCATGTAAGTAATTTACTTTAAAAAGTGAATTGTGCTGGGAATATTTAAAGAAAAAGTATAAAATACTGAGCATAGTTCTAAATGAGGAATCATGATGTGATAGTAAACGTTTAGTTTATGAATGAGGACATGGTGAGGCACATTGTGCAGTAATTATGTCTGAGGGTACAGGTCTTATGTACTGCACAAAACACATGGATCAACAGTTTTAGTAATAGCCATCTGTCTCTCAGTCATATCTATAAGGAGGAAAATTAGGATTTTAAAAGCACATTTTGGAGGAGAATATTCGTGCCAGATCGGATCATTTTATTTAGAACTAACTGAGGGATGATAAAAATGATTTTGAATAAATGTGCCAGGCAGTCTTTGGAAAATGTTCAACGCTAACAAAGGTGATGTCAACAAATCTGCATCCACATATGGCTCATTGTTTGGACTTCATCTCACTGAGTGATGAGTGCTGTTCTACTTGCCACAGATCTTGTTTTTTTGTTTGTTTGTTTGTTTGTTTAGTTTTTGATAATAGTGGTTTCAGGTTGTAACTTTAAAAAGTTTAGAATTTCAAGGGTGCTCACTTGTCTAAAAATAAACAACTTTGTTTTAACTATGTTTAAATGTAACCATGAGATGGCATGATAAGTTGTGTCTTGAGTTTTGAGAAAGAGTTTGCAAACCGCGTGCTAGAGATATGTCCAATATTTTACAGTTTCTGTGCTTCATTTTGTTTGCCTGCTTGATGGATGAACAAACCCTAATATTATGTATTGTGTATGTCTGCAAAGGTGCTTTATTTCTTTGTCTCTGTATTGCAAATAAATGCTTTTATAATAATGCACATTTTAAATGTTTTTTTTTCTCTTTCTTGCCTTTAAACACAAAAATGTTGCATCGTTTTACAAATTTTAGCTCCTGAAACATGAGCTAAAAAGATTCTGCCGCAGGGTTTTTGATGTATCAAAACAGCCCCTGTATTTATTTATTTTTTTAATAATTATGTGAAAGTGTTAAGTTTATGTTGGATCAAAAAATGGACTAAAAGAAGGTGGACTAAAATTTTAGAGAAAAAAGTTGACTGAACATTTTGTTTGAATGCAAAGCTATCAAGAGAATGTTCAAATCTCAACCCACTAGGGGTCTCTCTTACACGTCTTTAAATCCAGGAGCAAGAAAAGAAAGAATATTCAACCTGATTTGTGCTTGGAGGTATTTTGCATTTTTTCAAGCAGCATTTGTAATAGACTACATCAGCTGACTTTTAATTCAACACATGTATTTTTAAATGTCTAAACAGGTAAATTAGCATTATTTTTACATTTTGGATGATTGTTTTATATGAAGTAAACACTTTTTATATCCTGTCAGGTACTTAGGATTGAAAGGTGAAAATACCAAGAAGGAAACCAAAACAGTTTTTTTCCCCTGTATATATTTTACAGCTAAGTGCTAAAACTAAAGGGGAGCCCTCATCATAACTTAAAGGAGCAGTTCAAAAAAACTGATGGTATATGTATTTTATTTTAATGTTCTGCAATATAACAGCATTGGCTAGAGATGAGCAGGTAAAACTTTTATTAAGACTGTGTATTATTAGATTCCAAATAAAATGTTTATAAGTTTAGAATTTTTCTAAAATGCAGTACAGTTACAGTCATAATATATAAATCATTGACTCCATTATTGTTGACAAAAATAAAAATGATTAACCATCTCTATAGTATATGCTGTGTTGAACAACATAAGCTGTCAGTGCACTTAAAAAGCTAAAAAAAAAATAATTTTCAAAACTGCACAAAGACAGTAATAATGTCCTAATATGATATGCATACCATCATTGTCTTATGGCAGAATACATTTATTTAAGTATACATTCCCAATAATAAAAAGTTTTGATGTTGCAAATGTAAATAAAAACTGAATGTAATGGTTGTAGATCCAAATTTTTTATAATAATTGAACTTCTAAAAAAAAAAAAAAACAGTTAAAACAGAGCCATGTTGTGAAGCCATTTTTTAACAGCTCTGGGTTTTCTTTGCTAATTTTGTTCTGGATGGGAACAATGCTGTACTAAAATCTTTATATACTTTTCTGCAATATTGGTGCCTTTCCAGATGTGTAAACTGCCTCTGTTATAGACACTAATGCACCCACATACCATCAGAGAGGCAGGCTTTGAAACTGTGTGCTGATAACAAGCCAATGGTGCCAATTCTTTTTGTTAGAGGACGTTGCATTTGTAATTTCTCACTAAATAAAATGTTTATCCAGCCTTTCTAAAATGCTCTTTTCTCACTGACCTGTTATAATTTAATGAAGAACGAGCTGTTTCCTTAAGTGTACCAATTTAAACTTCATAATTTTACAATAAAATAAAATAAAAAAAGTAAAAAAATTGTCTTAGTTGAAACACTTTACACATTTTCTCCATTTAATTGTGAATAAAATTAAGGTTTATCAGATTTGTAAATCAATGCTTTGTTTTTATTTAGAGTAGACATGTCCCGATTTGTAATACATGTATACAGTATTTGACAAAATTTTGGTGAAAAAGCCAAAAACGTGCGTGATTATTTTAAGTCTTTAACACACTTTCTGATGGTAGATGAAATTTTCGACCCAGTAACTCTTTAGATATTGTTTAAAACATAAAGACGTTTATTTAGCGGCTTCGCACTTCAGCGCGTGGAAACATTTTAAACATGGCGCCGAAGTCTCGTGAATTCTCGCGATAAGTCTCCGTCGAGGGGAGTGTCAAATTCCAAGAGCGGAGAGGGAGTCAGAAAGAGGGGCGCCAGGGTGAGTTTGTAAATACTTTATCAACTTTTAAAATAAAAAAAAAGACGTGCCGCCATATTTAAACTATTACAAACTTTCGCTTCGGGCGGCACTTTTCGGCGCTTGTTACTGTAACGTTCGTGTCAGTTGGTTTCATTTGGACTCACTGTCTGTCTGCCTGTCTGTCTCGCTTGCACTCAAGTGTCATTTCGCTAACCAACTAACTCTGCTTTCCCCCCCGTGCTGTTCTGTTTTTTAATACAAAATATAATAACGTCATTAAAATACACCGGCTCGCTTGATATGTCGATAAACTAGCGCTAATCTAATGTGTGCTTGTTGTCAGCACAGAAACTGTTAGCAGCCTTGTTATTACACTTATGTGCGCTCGGCCTGTCGTTAACGTTAGCAACAGCAGCTAAGCCATTAGTTTTTTTTTTTTTTTTTTTTTTTTTTCGCGAGGATACAAAAAGTTGGTTTCGTGGTTTTAGCCAATGAGGTTCGGCTGGCTGGTGTTATTGACAGGGTCCAAAGCTGTTTGTGCGTGAGAAGCTGTTGATTGACGTGCTTTGGACCAATTGCTGAAAAGTACAGGCGGTCTTGTTACGGGAAAAGGCAGGGCTAAGTCTACAGCCAGAAAGTAATGGAGGCTAAAAGAGACCAAATTTTTTTTTAAAAGACAGTCAAGCGTTGTCTGGAGGAAGAAACTGACGTTTGGGAAAACTGTTGACACTGCTATCTTGGATGTACGCAAAGGATATCGCAATTTTTATGCAATGTGGCCGCATCATCTAAATTAAAAATGGCTTTGGTCTTAAAGAAGAGCCTCAGTAAGTCGTGATAACTTATTTTCTGCAACTTGAACTCCTGGACGTCGGACTGTCCGTGTCCCCATGCATGTCAACACCTCTTTCAGGGATGTAGGACATGTTTTTGGCACAGTTGTACCCCATTCCTTCACTTAAACTGTTGCACCAGAGAAAACCACAGCACTAAACCCATCTGAAGCCACTGGCCCGTTCTTAGAAACTACAGGACACACACTTGAAGTCGTATTCATCAGTTAACATGGTAAGGTAATAAATAGTTAATAATTGTTTTCAATTAACTTGGTCAAAATGTCGCTGGACAGCTACGACAAAAAACATTTTTTGTTTAGCCAAAATCCCTCAAGAGGACAAAAGTTGGATTTCATTTGTTCCACTAAGTAAATCTTGTGTTCAGTTTGCTTACATACAAAATGGCGTGCATAATTTACATTATTTATACAATATTGGTGGCTATGCTTATGGACAAAACATTTTGTTCTATTGCAAATTATTTCTTCCTTCACACCTTCACGTCTTTTGTAGGGTCTTCCCTGTCCTCTGGCAATTCAAGCCTCAGATTCCAGCGTCACGGCTACAGCGCGAGCTATTAATACAGTTTGTTTAGTCAGTTTCCTAGCAGGCTGCATCAAACACTGGAGGGCTGTCGCTGATTATAGCCGGGACTTGTTCCCCCACACACCTGCTGAGTCGGAGAAATCCAAGTTAACAGTGGCACTGTGGCAGCGGCCCTAATAGAGGGAGAGGAATTAGGGTACTTTAACTGCTTCCATGTTGCCATGAATGAAAATCGATATTATCAGCATAGTATCGGGATCGTCCAATATTAATTAAAGTTAAATATCGGACACTGGCCATTCCATCAAAGTAGCTCACTTATATAAAAGGTGCTGCTTTTATATTGCAACCCAGTGACAAGGATGCCTGCAGTGTCAGCACAATGTGATGATGTCACATGCACCTACCTGATTTGATCACAACGGAGAAGAAGTCAAAATGCACTATGCACTACTACTTATACGCTTTTCACTTGTCACTTGTGAACAGGTTGAATTTATATTTGTGAAAATTTACAAATTTGCACTATTCGAATGTTGTCATTGTGTTAGAGAGAGTAAACGTCATGAATGAATTATCCAAGTTGAGTGTTACATCATATTTTCAGCTCCCTTTTTGGCACCTGTATATTACATCAATATTGGTATTGGATATCTGCCAAAAATTCAATATTATGCATTCCTAATGAAAAGGCAAAAACAGGTCAAGGCACATGTAATGAATATCAGTGATGTGAGGGTGCTGTAGCTAGTGTTTTTGCACAGAGCTCTACATGAAGTTTATCATGGTGCAGTAAAATTGTAGATAGTTCTTAGATTACACCCAGTTACCTCTCAGTGAGACATTTGACAAAGATGCACATTTGCAGAAACACAGCGTGTTTTTTTTTTTTAATTTGACAGAAAGATTGATAGTGCAGTGTTTGGAGATCTAGCTCAAGATAAATTATTTTGTTTTGAATGTTAAAAGTTCACATTGCAAGTTATTAAATCAAAATGGTAGTCCTGAACTTTATGAAATGGTGCAGTTTGAGTTTACGCTGAGAGTTGTTCAGCAGTGGCGGGTTCAGTTTTGCTAATCTGCTAATAGCAGAACTAATTTTTTTGTTTAGCAGATTAATGCTTTTGCTAACTTTGGAAATCGTTAGCAGATTTAGCTTCTGTTAAGTTTGGTTTTGCCAACTTTAAGTAAGCTAACAAAGTTCACAAGTTTGTTCCTGACTGTTGTGGGCATGTCTCGAAGAGTCCGTTAGGCACACTATTGGTTTATAAAGTCTACACGTGACAAGACGTGATTGATCGATGCTGCTTCAACTGGAAGGATACGAAGATGCGTGATGCAGATTAAGTGACAGTCTGAGCGGTTAATGGTTTAGTGTTAGCATCCACTAATTGTTTTTAACCTGTTTAGAGGTTTAGTGTTAGCAAAACTATTTTTTAATTAGTGGAATATGGGTTAGCGAAGCTAACAATGCAGACATGTTCCTGTTTTTGATTCTCTACATCTACCTTATAATCTGTCTGTTTTGCTACTTTGACATCTTTGTTTTAACTTGTTAAAAAAAAAATCTGGATGCCTCTCTTATGATTGTCTATTGTTGATTGTCCAAGGAAAATCTACTGTTGCTGTTGTCATCATTCTTAGTTTGAATGAAAAAAACTTGTTTACCTGTGCCCAGCACTGTTTTTCAGATATATTGATATGTATTTCTGAAATGCGAGTATGCACTCAATGTAAACAAAGCACTTGGTGGAATCTGTCAAAAACCACATGGAAGCTTGATTCATGTGACTGACCTACATTAGATTGGTTGCAGTCAGTGTGGGTAAGCAAATGTGGCGGACAAGCAGAGAATCTCAGAGAAGTTGTTTAGTTTTAAATATAATAGCGGATCTGCTGCTAAACTCAAAAGAACAAGTAAGTCAACTGTCAAGAATAAATATCAGGGATCAAACAGGGCTATGGAGCACCATAAAGACTGAGTTTGGATTCAAACAAATTTATAGATTGGCTTGTTTACTGTTCAACTTAACTGAGCTTTTAGCATTATTTAATCAACAATTCAGAGCATTAGCATGTTCCAGTACATTAAAAAATTGTCAGACCTCTCAATCCCAAATGGCTCTTTCATGGACATCAAGATTGCTGACTTTATTTCAGTCACTTCAGTTGTTTCTGAAGGTAAACAATTCCTCATGGTATATGGCAGCAGTTAACAAATGACAAATTATTGACCTAAGAACACATTAACAGTCAATACAAGAAAAAAGGGCACTTTTTGAATTTCTTATTTTTGACTTGTTTTCATGATTTTACAATGAGCATCTTTAAATATTTTTTGAATGTAAGTTGTGGCAGTTTTCGATAACAAACAGTGTTTTCCACTTATGTCCTCCTGTATTTATGGTATTTTCCACAAACTCAAATCCCACATCTTATGTTTGCACCAGCCAGCCAAGTAAGTGTCTAGTCTTAAATAAGATGTAAACTCTGAAATGTATTCCCTCTCCTAATGCCAGATGTGTCTGTTTCCCCACTCAGTCCACACCCTCGGTATAACGAGTAAGATGAAGTATCTCGTTTGCCAGCACAGCACAAATAGACTCAGTGACTCGAAGACAGTTTGTGAAGTCCCCGACACTGACTTGTTGCCTTTGTCCATCATATATGAGGTCTGCTATTCCTTGTGAGCTTTTATTTTGCAATTTTTTGCCTGCAAATGTGATGCAGACCCAGAAAGAAACAACAGTTAGGCCCATTACAAGCTTGGCGTCATGGGAGCGTCGTATTCTGGTGCAAGGCTTCAGTACTGTAATCATGTGTTGGCTCAGGGGCAGTTGTCCTCAGCAAAAAAGAGAGATGAAGGGATGAAGAAGGAAAATGCTCTGACTTCAATACTGGGAAAACTTTCAAACGTTTATGCCTTGCCAATTTTTTTTTTTAAATTTGTCCCACTCTGTAATGTTAGGCCACATGCTTAACCCGTGTAGCAGATAAAAAAGGGGATTTTCTGGTCAGTATGTCAGTGTTCACATTTTTAAGAATTTTCATGCTGCTCAGCATCTTTTTACGTAATACACAGAAGCTGTTTTGAAGTCCCAAAATATAATTAAAGATGGTAGCTTTTGTCATTCTTTTTTTAGTACATAAAGTGCTTGATGCATGTTGGTGGCTGCTGCACTGTCAGTGGGTCAGTGTTGTGCAATAGCGACCAGACATCACTTTGTGCCAGCTGAGAATGCTAAAACATTCATGTCTGTCACCACCCCACACCCCTTCACCGACTATTCCCCTGATCTAATTTTAATGAGTCATTTTATTCTTAACTTCTTCAGCTTGTCTTTACGAAGAGTTTTGTCCAGCTGTGCAAAGAGCAGAGCGGTGCAGGGTGGAGTTAGGGTTAAGCTGCTGATTGAAGCAGCAAGTGATTCTGTACATGAGAAAACAAACCAGACGAGAGCTTTTGCATGTTTCACTTTTTACAAGAGCATTCCCTCATGGAGACTGGGGTAAAGGAGTATTTGGAGCTGTAAGGGTGTTTCCTGTGGAGTTATTAGTTCAGCAGCATTGTTCTGTGTTTATTTTTGACGCCGTTAAAGTTACTCAAGCTGTAGTCGTGCACAAAAAAAATTCTTGATTAAAAAAAAAATTGGTCTTCCTTTCAAGATTGCATATTGCCCACAACTTTTCATGTCAGTTTTAGACTAAGCTCATCTTATGTTGGGAAACAATGAAATTATAGCTGTATTGAAACTAAAAATAAGATTATGCACAATGTTGTGCATTATCCTGATGCATGCTCAATAATCCAGGTAGAAAAATCTAAAAACGTCAAAGTTAAGTCTGGTCCTCTGGATGGATTAAAAAAAAAAAAAAAAAGTTGAAATGTTTTGTCTTTCATCCGAAAGACTTCTTCAGTCTGAGGAGCTGTATTCAGGTCAGCCTTATTAATAGCACCTTCTCATAGTGGATCCAGCAGTTTGTTGTTGACGTTCAAAACTAGCTGTTCACATGATCAAGGAAGACCATCAGCCTAACAGTGAACATAGCATAACATGACATAACAATGTCATACATTATTACAAGATTGGGTAATGTGTTTTGAATAACTTGGTACCACATACAATTTTACCTCAGTAACTAAGATTGTGTAAGATTGTGTAGCCATTTTTATGTTGGCTAAGGTGGATTAGTGATTCATGGGATATTTTACTAAAAGAAAGTACTGAGGATAACGTACAGCCATTAATGCATTTTAGCCTATTATCTAGAAAATTGACTGAATTGCAGCCATTTTTGTGTTGTCTATGCTTAGTTGGCTGTAGAGATCATCTTCCCTTAGATTGACTCAAAGAGGTAATCATTTACAGATTTACATCCAATTCTTACTTTGGGGCAGTTTTAATAAAATCCATCCAGTGATTCACAATATATTTTATTAATAGAAACAGTTGACCCTAAAAGTTAACAACAAAGTAAAAAAAAAAAAAAAACTATGTTGTACAATCAGTGACTGTCAGCTACCACCACATCAGCCTTTAGCTCAGTATGTGTAAAATTGGCTGTTAGAGATGTTTTTTGTGTGTTTTCTAAGGTTGCTTAGTTGTGTTGGCCATCTTAAGTGGAAATTACTCCAAAAATGTGAATCATGTGTACGTGCTTTTCCAAAGATGAGAGTGTCATTAACTAGATATTTTGCTAACACTCGAGGCACACACGAACACGGGCAAAAACATGACTTCCTTTCACCTACTGCGACGGCCAATACCAAACGTTACGTTAAGTTGTTGTAAAGTTTCCAGCTTAAATTCCAGTAAAGTTTTCCACTTTAAAACTTTTGACTTGAGTCAAATGAGCTTTTAACACTTTGACCTATTTCTTATTTTTTCTCTCAAATGTAATACCACCATTTCCTGAAAGCACCAATTCTCCACTGATGCATGATATAACACTAGTTCTACAATTTTTGTGTAAAACATGTTTGATATTTAGTCTAAACTTTGTCTCTTGCCTGTTATCACAAACACCAAAGTTAATGAAAATAACAAGCAGATCTGACTGTGATCAGGAAGAAACAGCTGAAAGAAGAGTGGGAAACTCTGGGCGAAGGTGTTGCAAAGGTAAAGAGAGGGAGTGGTAACATGAGAACAAGTGGTTCGAAGTGAGTGTAAATGAGTTGAAGGTGGCAGGAGAGGGAGATGTGTTTGTGTCCTCCTTCACTTTAAGCAGCTCATTGGCCAACCAGAAGCCCCTCAGTGAGAAGAAAGTATCACCAGGGAAACTTCTTCTCGCTGCCTCTGTGCATGTTTTCCTCCAGTGCCAGGGTTATTTTTAAACAGCATTCTGCTTCCTGCTCAGACTACAAGCCACAGCATCCCAGTTTTATTTTTTCTTCCTTTTTTTTGTCAGGATTTGTCTGTTGAGAGATCCGAAAAAGCTACAGGCAACAATGTTCTCCTCTTCTCCTCATCCACAGTTACACTGCAAGCTCTTTGCAAAAATGGGGGACGACAAACCTTTTGTGTGCAAAGCTCCCGGCTGTGGACAGGTAAGTCTTTTCCCACTTTCACCTTGATTTTATATGAGCTGACAACTTTAAGAAATTGAAAAAGGTAACTGGTGTTTCCGAAGTTTTGTCCTTTGTCCCTGTAATACCTTCTCCCTGCTGATGTAAGCAAACCATCTGTGATTTATGCAACTTCTAATGAGCATCACACGAGTCAGACTCCTGTGAGACGAGACCGTCTCCTTTAGCAGTGACTCACACTGAAAGCTCCAGTGAGTACTCAGAGCGCAGTTATTGTTTCAACCTGTCACCGCTGAACGCCTGCAGGCACAGGTTAGAGCCGCGGCAGTGACTCAGCGGAGCGCTGCTGGTACACTCACATGCTTCTTAGTTAGTGTGCTGCAAGGGCTTGGCTTGATATCATACATAGAATGGAGGAAGAAGAAATTCTGAAACATAAACTCTAGATCGCAGTTATTCAACACAGGAAATATCTGATCTCATTTAGTTGGATGTAACAGAGTCTGGGGTGGAATATCTTTTCTAAAGTTTAGAGAAAGTGTTCATGCGGTTATAAAACATTTGACTAATGTACACTTTTAAAAATCTCTAACTAGAAGTGATCCGTTGTACATAATTGTGGTATAAACAACAGTCATTTAAAGCAATCCTGCATGCTTTTTTGATGGCTAAATGATGCTTTGTTCTTTATTTTCCCCAGACTTGTGGTGAATGAGACTTTTATGTTTTGTTTGACATCATTCTTTGATGCAAATGGATTGCATGTGTAATTCACAGGATTATTTGTTCAGTAAACAGCTTAAACAACAGCTTGGAAGCTTTTCGAGGCAAAGTGACACAGATGACGGTGCAGGTCCGCAACTGTGGTCTTGTTTGAGTGTCAAACTAAATATGTCTGAGGCTGTGTTATGTTGTAAACATCTGGGGGGTGTTTTTTGTATTGCAACATCACCTTTGTTTATAGAACTTTGGCTTGAGAAATATATTTAGCTGAGAAATTATATTTTTAGTTCTTTTGGTCAAATGTCTCGGTGAAATTTCTTATATCGTAGCCAATACCACTTTAAATTAAGTTGATTTTAATGTGTTTGCGTGGGCGCCATATAGTGCATATTGGTTTTTTTACCTTCTCCTGAGGATGAAAACGTTAATGTTTTTGCCCAAGTATGTGCATTTGTGTATGTTTTTTGTACTGTTATCAAAATATCTGATGAGTAAGTGAACAGATTTTAAGGAAACTATTAGGAAGTAATCAATGGCAGTATATCTGCAACTAATTAACTTTTGGAGTCAGCTCAGTTCCAAATGGCTGTCAGCTATGCAACCATAGAAAACACGAAGATGGTTGTAACTCAGCCAGTTTTACAGATATTGAGTCAAATTTGGTGTGATAGTAGATGAAAGTTATTACTGTACTAACTTATACTCTGAGCAGTATTTAATCACACTAGCTTTGTTTTAAAACTTTAACTATGACAGTCAACTTCTTTGGCTTGTTACCAAAATATCTTGTAACCCACAGGATGTATTTTAACAAAACTTTCAGAATGTCAACATTGGATGCCCATCTACATTTATTTAACTTGTAGAGTAAACCCAATTCAAGATGGCTTCCAAAGCTAATTGAAATTAGCCAGCACAAAAATGGCTCTAACTCAGTCAGTTTTACAGATGCTGAGTTAAAACACAATGTGGTAGTAGCTGAGAGTCATTCCCAACACATGCATCAAACACTACACATCACACCAAATCTTTCCCTAAAATTTTGACTTTAGGAACAGCATCAAACCCTGATTATCTGTCAGCAAAATGTCTCATGAACCACTGGACTGAAGGTAATCATTTGACGTACATCTACAACTGATTAGGTTAATTCAATCCAAGATTTCCACCACAGCTTATTGTCCTTAGTCAACACAAAAATAGAGTCAATCAGTTTTACCGATACAGAGCTAAAATTGGTGTGGTAGAAGCTGTTATTCACAAGACATATGTAAAAGCCAAATTAGCTGTGAAAACATGTAATGTTTCTATGTTTTTTATTTGAATTTTGTGTGGATATGTGTATCATCTGTAATTAAAACCCACAAAATACCCATCATTAATATAATAAACGAGGGAAATTTAACAGTCATGTTTTGTTGCCAACAACTACAAGTTGTTTATTTACATTGACAAGTACACATCAGACATTCTCGGCACGCGACGGATATTGATTCAGTAAAATAATCCCCGAATGTAAACAGTGTCAGAAGGAGAACAATAGAATCAGAGACACCAGGTCGAAAGGCAAAAAGGTAAAGTTCTTGTCTCTTCTTCTGAAAAGAAACGGCGACTACAATCTGTCAGGAGAGTCGTCAAAAGTACTGGTAGTTATTTTGTGAGAGGGAGTTTAATGGTGGAGAGCGTTAAAACAAAGGTTGCCGCAAGGATTCTATGCAAAGAGTTGTCAAGATATTTTATAGTCCACTGGGAGAATTTCTGTAATTGCTGAGTTTTGTTGTAAAGTAGGTGAGGAATAGTTGTTTTTTTTTTTTTTTTTATGCAATTTTTTTTTTTTTAACAGAAATCCAAGTTATGAGTTGTGAGTTACTTTAAC
>JARVGV010000111.1:21056889-21074378 GCA_031762435.1 Hypsolebias longignatus | reverse complement strand
TCCAAATTATTGGACATAATTAGACAATGCGACTTATAGGGCGGAGCGACTAATAGGGCGGCAAGTACGGTAATGCAATCATAAATATGTAAATTAAATTTGGCTTACCCACTGAGTTAAATAGAATTGTGTATTCTTCTAAAAGCTCAAACAACCACCTGTAATTTTCCATTATCTTAAAAGTAACAGTTGAATAAAATAAAGCAAAAGCAGTTTACACAGTTCATTTTGAAGACAAAATTAAGGGAAAAAAATAACCTTATTTCTGTAACCAAGCCTGAACTCCTAAGTTAGCCCTTTAGTATAGCATTTTAATGCCTTTCTTTGGATGATGGTTCTATTTACTGTTTTCAGTCCAGGTTTGCTCTGACGAGTGTTTGGAATCACTGGTGAGCAGAAAAATGAAGACAAAACTCTAATACTTTCTAGACGGTACTGCATTTTGCATCAACATCTTATATTTTCTGCAATCCCGACTTCATTAATTTGGACAAAATCCCAAACAATGGCTGAAATGCAGCCTCAAACCATAAAATACTGAGTTCAAGGACGGCTTTCTGGCATTTTCTGTATTAACCAAAGATAATTTAAGCCAAACTTCAAAATCAGTATCCAGCACTATTAATGAGGTACTGTATTTAAATTTCAGTTTTAGAGCCCACTGAGCATTCAAATAGAGATGCATGTAGTGTATGTGGATCATCCTAAAACACACAATCATTGACAGAAGATGGCATTATGCAGCCACTGTCTTCTACCAAGAGATTATTAAATTTCCTCCAGGGTTCCCACCAGGGCAATCATGTCTGCTCACAGCAGAGCAGAGCAGGAAAACGGACAGAGCTCATGTTGCTAGTGAGCCTTCTTCAGAAAACTGCCTCTTCTATGACTGAAGGGACTGTGGGTGTCAGTTACTTGGCTCCAACTTCATCCAGGTCAAATCAAGTTCAACAACAGATGCTTCTCACAGAGTATGAGACGGCGTGTTTTGACACGACAGTGAGGAATTGACATGATTTAACAATTGCGTGGTCTTTCATGTGCTGACCGAATGCTTTGACTACAGTTTAAACGTGCATTAATCATACAGTGGTAGAAACATGAGCATGAAACAAAAGAACAAAGCCGTGTTTCTTAATCCCTCAATTTTTTGAAGGGAGTAAGATATGTGAGAGCAGTGACCCTTCAGAGGACTCATGCAGGACTTCACTGCTAATTTTGACGCAGGAAAAATAATTTGCAGTGATGGAATAAGATGCCGGCCAAACAGAATGTTTGCCCCCATCGTTTGCGCGACAATCTAGTTTTGAAATGTGAAAAAGCTTACTACAAGATTAAACATGCAATGTACCCAACCAACATTGGCCTTGTCCAAATTCATCAGCTTTTCAACAGGAGTCATTTAATATGCCAACTATGAACAGCTGGAAGCAAACTTAATTCTAGTGACTGTATTTGTTATTCATCTGTGATATTTAAGCTTACAGCCACAGTTGCACGCTAGACAAAACACGGGTAAAACTATGCCCTTCAGCATATGTACGGTAGTTGCTTTAGTATTTAAAGACATTGGCAAATAAACATAATAAGAGACAAAATAATCAATGGTTCTACCTGAATTTCTCTACAAGACAAAGTCTTATTTTTAACCGTAATTACGTGGTTTTTAGTACTTTAATAAAACAAACAAAAAGCCCCAGCCTTAAAAGATTTGATTTGGATACTGCATGCAGGTCATTACAGCGTAGTTAGTGAGCAACAAATTGTTCAGTGCTCTTTAACACTCTCCACAGAGTGACAATAGTAGGAAAGAGAGGTAACATGATAAAGATGGATAGTCTGAGTCTACTATTGCACTTGAGCCCAGACACAAAGATATTTCTCTGAACCTTCAAATCACATAAGCACCTCATTGGAAGATATTGCTTTTCATCAGCTGCTGAACAGGTAGCACAATCTGTCTTTTAGCTGCTGCTCAGATAAAAAAATAAATAAAAAACCCGCCAGGAGCACCTATCTTTTATCTGAATCTATGTGGAGGTGACATGTACCAGAAGATGGATCTGTAACATGAGGAAGACAGATCAAGTTGAGCCTTTTTTGTCTTGCCCCTGTTAAATCCTCGACTTTCATGCCTGTGGCTTTGTGGAGCCCACATCTTAAAGAGTTCAGAGGCAGAAGCTTCTCAGTGTAAAACAAGGCCCCTTATTTAAATGATTTTTGTATGCAAAGGTTTCAACGTTTTGCAAACATGACCACACAATCCATTAAAACATTCATTTCTGACAGTTAACTACAAGTAAATAGCAAAACATAGATGAATGGATCGATACATCTTATGTTTAAGGTGTATTACACCATCTACAGAGCACTGTCGATCAGCATTAGCAAACATTTGTACTGACAATTTTATGTTCGGATCCAGTTATATCTGAGCCATGCCAACACTGTCACAACAAGCTATGAGAAAACCTTTTGTCTGCAGCAGGTGCACAACACAACACGTCTGCAGGATGCTGCTCTGCAGTAGTTTACCTTTTCTGCACCAGCATTTGATTTAATATAAATATTTAAATCCTCAGAATAAATTTATTCTAAACATTAACTATCACATTAATTTACAACTGCATCACCTAAGATGTAGGCAAACCCTACCTCCATGGCCAGTGCAGCTGTTTGCTGGTCGTAGTGATTCAGAAGATTGGGCATGAAGGTGGTGTTGTAAGGCAGGTCCTGGCACATTCTCAGTCTGATGGGCTCACAGCTGAACTCACTGTGGCTTTCTATATGGTCCAAGTGGATGGAAAGAGCAGGGCTAATCAGGAAGAGCAGCAGGTGAAGGAGGATGGAGAAACGGCGAACGGGAACGTTTCGTCCACAGACAATGGTTTTGGTTTTTGAATGCCCATCTTTGGCGCATTCTTCTCCGACAAGTGTTTGCATTTTAATGTTCCACATATTTTCAGCGTCTCATGACATCATCATCTTCACACTTGATGGCCAATACTGAATAGAAGTGAAAAATACACAAAGCAGATATGCAGTCTAAACCGAACATTGGAAGTCCTCATTCATATGCTGGCTCCAAACAGTGTTCTTTGTGTCAATCCTCAACATTTCCGGTACAGGCATGAAGACATTTCAAATTATTTCTCATCTAACAACCAAGATATGATTTCTTCCCAGCTTCTGTTGCTCCTCTGGTCTAAAGCTGCTTCCTCTTGTTCCATCTCCGAGCAGAGTCCAAAAACCAATTTACTTGATACAGCTCCTCTGAGAGTTACTGTCCATCTTCTCCTTTCAGCACTCCTTTATATCTTCTCCTTTCAGCACTCCTTTATATCTTCTCCTTTCAGCACTACTTTATCTCTTCCCCCAGTATTTCCAGCAATGTCTGAAAGAATCGCTGAGCCCGCAGGACGCCATAATGACCAAGACGGTTTTGCTGATTCCTCTGCAAGACAGAAAATCCACGTTAAATTGTCACACTGGATCAGACCCATCAAACAGGTTCTACAGGTTCATATAGAGGCTTGATGCGTAAAAAGGCAGAGGGGGGTTCAGTTGAAGTTTACACATCAGCCACACCCTTCAAGGATCAAATGCGATGTGCAGCTGATGCTAAACAGATTTCTCTGTCAGCATTTAGGTCTCGGCTTGTGTCGGTGTTTGAGATTATTTTGTGAGGGGCGAGCTCATGCGGGCTACAGAGGAGAGCCGCATCTATCGGGGGTTCCGATGTGAACGCTACACCTGCGGACGTTCACCACCCCCGCCCATTCTCACGTTTGCGTCAGTAACGCTCCGCGACTTTACGTGAACTTTAGGAATACAGTACAGTTAAATAAATTAACGGCGGGAAACCCGTCGAGCTCTCAGCTCCCACGAGCATCGCTGACAGCTAGCTAAAGCTACCCGCGTTAAATCGATGCTAAATGATGTGAACACCTGCGTGACGTTTCGTTACCGGGGAGGGAAAGAGCCGCGTAGCTCCAGGAATCCGACACGATGTTTTTTTTTTTTTTTCGCGGAGGTGTCTTCGACCGTTGTTGAGGCGACTCTCGGGAATGGGCGACCATCAATCCGTTTGTCGCCGCGGCGTCTTCAGGACAGCGGTTACAAGCGGTGAGGCGCGCGCGCCTTCTCCGACAGACAGCATTCACGGTCCGAGCCCCGCCCCCCAGCACCGTAACGTCCCCGCAGTAAGTGTTTACCTTTGTGTTGAGGGACACCGAGCGGCTCTGACGGTCCTCGGCTCCCCGGTCGCTGCGGTTACAGCGGAGCTACAGCCACACATCGGGACCGCGCAGTCACCGTGAGCGCGCAGAGGCTCCACAGCGTGGCTGCATTGTGGGCGTGTTGCACCGTACAGTGTACACCTTACGTATAGTGCGCGCACGTGCCACAAAACGTTATATTAACACAGGTTGAATAACTCGTCCATATATACGCAAATTAATTAATAACGATGAATGTACAGCAAAAGGTAAATGAGCTCAAAGTATTTTAAGACAAGTATTAGTTCTAGCCTTACTTTTAATAATAATAATAAAATAATAAAGTAATAAACTTTATTTGTATGGCACCTTCCTACGATGCCTTGCATTGACCAAGGTGCTTAACAGGATAAAAAAAGGTAAAAACTGGTACAAATCAGTGAAAATAAAAACACAGCAGCAATAAAAGGAGGCAGTGGAAATAAAAATACTGTACTAAAATACCAAAAGTTAAAAAAGAAAATTACAGACTGAAAGCTTTTTCTTCAGTCTGGTTTTAAACAGTCAGATCAGAGGTGACACACAGGTCAAAGGGGAGACTATTCCAGGCTTTTGGGCCGGCAACAGAAAAGGACTGGTCTCCCCGTTGTTTGTACCTTGAGCAAGGCACCTCCAGCAGGTGTTGACTGGCAGATTTATTCTTTAAAATCGTTTAAAACTAGTGTCATGACGCCACAGCTCTGTTTGTTGTGACTGTATTTATCCCTTGCAGCTTCAGGATTAGTGCATGCTTTGATTTCCTTGAGCTGTGCACTAGATGAACTGTTTGATGATCTGATGTGGGGGGGTCCATGATTGAGGCCACTGGCCCACATTACCGTTTTTAACCCTATGACCCCACTTAACATCGACTAACAGTGTACTCAACACGCACAAATACACTCAGTCAACACACACTTTAGTCAGGGTCCATTATTCTTAATGAAAAGTTCACAACGAATTGTAACATATTAAAATTAAAAAGCTCTGATGTTTTGTTTGCTCCAACAGGGGGACAGACATTAAGCAACTTCAGTTACATTCAGTCCAGTTTAATCCTCATTACTGCGTTAGTTATGACGAAGCACGTTTTAACAAATTTAACATTTTAACAAAACTGACAACAACGCAGTCAGAAAAGTGAAGAGTCAAAATGTTGCAGTCTTACAATATACAGCTGTGTTTAACAATAAAATCATTTTACTGCAGAAAGCAACATTACATCTTTGCAATGAGCCTAAAATGATCTTAATTATAAGTCAAAATCAATTGTATTTGAACAGCATCTTCAAGAACTGTTGATCTTTTTATTTATTTATTCTTTAGACTAATTCTAATACACGCTGTAAACTATTTAATAAATGGTTAAATAAGGTATTACAAACTTCATGACACCAAACCTTAGTTCAGAAAAACAAACTAAATGGTTTGCAGAATCCACCTCATACAGCACGGTGTTCAAAACATGCTTAAACAATAAAAGAAAACATTTAAAATTTTGCACGGATTTGCAAAGGTTAAACCATAACAAAAAAAAAACTTTTTTTTTTCTTCATCAAAAATGTCTTCATATTCGGAATACAGTACAGGTAGTCCTCGGTTTACGGCGTCACCAGTTTACGGCATTTCGGACTTAAGGCCGCCTCCCCAGTGACGTCATCACACCTCACGTTGACTTTTTTATGCAGCTTTTTATGTGTTTTTTGATTTTTTTGAGGGTATTGTGTTAGCTAACTGCTTGGAAATACAGCAAAACGGCGTTTTAAGTACGCTGTTGTTGTGTTACATTGAAAAAAAAGTGTTTAAAACGCCGTTTACCGTGTATTTTCTGACTTACGGACAAAAATCCGGACTTACGGCCGCCACGTGGGATGAGCTCCAGTTTACGTTCAAATCGGGTTACGTTCAATGCGTAGGAACGGAACTTGAACGTAAACCGAGGACTACCTGTACTTTTACTTGTACTACTATTGCTACTTTGTGGTTTTCCACTTATCACTGGTGGACTGATAACAAAAGCCCCCATGATAAACGAGGGACTACTGTTTATTAAAGAGGTCTTGATCAATATTTCTGCATGTTTACCTTCAAGGGTTTCTTTAAACTTTGCATTTTGGTGGCTGAGAAATACTTTTGTTTGTCAAGCCACTTACTTTGACCTTCAGCTCATTCAGATATAAGAAGACCTCTAAACTCAAGGGATGAGCCAGTGTTGTGTCAAAAACCCCTTTTAAACTGAATCTTTACTGACTGTTACCTGTCACTGAGACACAGTTAGGAAAAAAAAAAACAGAAACTGAGAAGATTATTTACTAACATCACTCTAAAAGATTACAAGCATGTTTGTAGTATTAATAATAGTAGTATCACTAGAACATCTAATTTAGTTGGCGTACGTCCTGATTTAAGCCAGTGCCACAAATATTTTCTGTTTTCCTTCTTCCTCCTCTCCAGTCTCTCCTGAGCATACCCGGCTCACCTTTCCTCTCCCGTCACAACAGCAAGAGCAGCATCTTTAGTTTTAAGGGCCGCGGTAAGGACATGGGCTCGGAGACTGAGTTCGCAGATGACGAGCACAGTACGGTGGAGGAGTGCGAGGAGCGCCGCGGCTCCCTCTTCAGCCCATACCGGCGGAACAGCTACACCGGCTTCCACGGGAAGAGGAACAGCACGGTGGATTGCAATGGAGTAGTGTCACTCATTGGCCCCGGGCCTGGTGGACGCCTTCTGCCAGAGGTGAAAATAGATAAGGCAGCTTCTGACGACAGTGTAAGGAAGTCAATGAGTAGACCTATCTAGGCATGGCCCCTCCCCCCTCCTCTCTCGTTCGTTACGTTTCTTTCTGGCTCTCTTTTTTCAACTCTGTCATCTTTGCAAGTCCGTATGTATCTCTTGGCTAAGCGCTCGCGCCTTCCCTCCCCCAGCCCCTGCAGTGTATGCTGCCCTCAGACAGTAGGCAAAGGATGGAGAAATTTATTATAATGACAGTGATTATATTACATACCCTGCCCTGCTTTTACTGTAAGTGTTACTGAAACTGGGTCTATCAGTGACTTCCAGTCAGTTTTGTTGTTTGAAATGAATGTTTTGAACATTTAATGATCAGATTGAATCAGACATGAAGCTAGAAGTCAACTGCTTCACCACCCACTTTGACACTTTGATCAAATCCTGGTAAATGCACATTTTTGCACACACAATGGCATAAAGTTCCCATTGAGCACTCGATGTTTGTTATCAGAAACGACATAACAATGTGTTAACATGCTTCAGTGTGTTGATGTGTTCCTCCAGGCATCCAGGTCCTCTGCTGTGTGTGGGTAGATCTACAGTAAGAGGCGGAGGACATTGGGGACCAGCACTATAGAGTCAAATACATTTTTATCTGCTTCCCTAGTTCCGTTATACTATTTCAGTCCAGATAGAAAAGTAACACACACTCACACACGTACACACCATCCTCTTAGGCCATCATAGAAAACTTTAAGAAACAAAGGAGGGCTGCTGTCCTTGTCTGTCTTTACCTTGTTCTGTTTTCCAAACTCTCCCTGGTAAACAGTAGTAAATTAGTTTCTACGTAGTTAGCATGGTAGAATTAAGATTTGATTAGATAAAGCATGACATAGATACGTAGCCAAACAGCAATGTTATCTGTAATTTTCCTCTCCTTTGACTTGGAGCATGCTCGTGCATGACATCTGGATGGATCTGAACTTCCTGCATTCATATGACCTCCTGACTTGATGGTTGCAATATAAGTTGTATGTTTTCAAACTAAGGTTTATTCACATCTGTTTGCAAGTGAAATAGAAAAGGCCAGAATTGGGAGATGCTTTTGGAAAAAAAAAAAAAAACAATAACATAGTGATTATATTGCAATGGCAGCAAAGCCTTCATTTTTGCATGACTGGAAATGCATTCATGCAGAAGCAGTTATCCCTGCGCAGTATCTCACATTTATTATCTAAGTGCGATGAGCTATTACACTTAAATACAATCAGGTCAAATAGCCCACTGCACCCACTTTGGCTGAGACCTGCATGGATTTACAGCACATCATTTAACAAATCCGCATTGAGACACAAAAGAGTGAAACATCCTCAACGAAATGAAAACAAAAATCAAATCTTTTAACTTCTTTATCCTATCAGTGCTGTTGTGCACTTCCCTCCGCCGGCCACCGGTGGTGATGTGGGATGGGGTTCATGTCCTCTCCATGGGTGCTTGATTCTTCCTCTCCTCCTGACAGCCGACAACTGAGGTTGAGGTGAAGAAGAAGCTGTCGGGCTCCCTGATGGTGTCTGTGGACCAGCTCAATACCTCCTTTGGGCGGAAAGAGCGGGCCAACAGTGTCATGAGCGCCATTACCAACACACTAGCGGAGGGTACTGCCACTTTAACCCAGCTATTTAACCTGCTCTTTCTCATTGTTCTCTCACTAGGGCTGCACTCATTTGTTTGACTTCTTTGACATGAATTTCCTGCTTATCTGCTTTGCAAATCAAACAGTACCAGATACATACAATGCATACAATTTTTTATATCACATTATACCATTGCATGCATGCAGTATTACTCTGGCATGTCATTATTTTTGGTTTTGATATATGATCTGCGCTATGTCTTCAGAACTGGAGGAGTCTCAGCGCAAGTGTCCCCCATGCTGGTATAAGTTTTCTAACACATACCTGATCTGGGAATGCTGCCCTTTATGGATTAGGATCAAGGAGATTGTAAACCTGATAGTGATGGATCCCTTTGTGGACTTGGCCATTACTATCTGTATTGTCCTCAACACCCTCTTCATGGCCATGGAGCACTACCCCATGACGACTGACTTTGAGGACATGCTGTCTGTAGGCAACCTGGTGAGTGGCAGTTTTTATGCCCCTGTTTTTATATTTTCTCCTTCACTGAAAAAATGTGTGCAGCTTCTGCTCAGCAGCCCATAGAGAGGTGCTATTTTTAAACCATAATTGGCAGCAACTTTCATTATCTACTCAGAGTTGAAAGAGAGTAAGAGGGAGGAGGAAAAAAATGATCTCAAACCTGCAGTTTTTCTGGATAGATGTTGCATTCACACACATGCGCACACTAGTTCCATGTCCTGTTCTTTGATCATTTTGTCCTTATCTTGATGCAAAGAGTCGGTGCTTTCTGCAGTGGAACCAGCCTCATCTTTCTGCAGGTTTGCTCACTGGTGGGAGGCCTGCATTCATTTTTAATGGAGCCTGATTGATTGATGAGAGGCACTAAAATGGTGCATGAATCATGGCTCGAATATATTCACTATTGATTCTCTTTTTTATATGTAAACATGAGCACTGGCACCATGAAGTTAGTTTACATACAGTACATTATTCAGCCCAACAAACTTTAAAAAAGGTACAAAATAACTCCAGCAAATTGTCCCATTTACACACAAAAAAAGCATTCAGTTGTTTTGTTGTCTTGTTCAGTAATTTGTTCAAATATACATTTTCAGTAAAAAAATGAAATTATTTTTTCTTTGGTTGTTAGCATAGTCAAAGGCTGCTGTGATCTATAAATGCTATAGACAGATTTTTAAATTACCAACCAATCAGAGTCCATATCTGGATGTATGTAAATAATTTCAGGTAGAGACACAAAAGTACCATTTCAGTATTAGAAAGGTCATTAAAGTAACACAAGCAATTAACAAACATTTATTCTCAACAAAAACTGCTAACACAGTAAAAGTGCATGAGCTTGCTGCTTTTATAAAAATATGCTGTGTTGAAAGTTAATATGGAAAACAAAACATAGGTACAAAAAAATTAACAGAGAAACACAGAAGTGCAGCTATAAAGTAGTTTAGTAAGCTTTTCGCCAGCACAGGTGTTACACTGTTTTCAGAAAACAATAAAAAAAACTGCGCATATAGAAGAAAAAAACAGTGTTTATGGGTATGATTTCTGTAGCCCTGCATTAAGAACATAAAGTGGGCATGTCATCTTTTATGCTTCGTGTTCATACTCTTTTCAAGTCAGACATTTGCTGGGACCTAATCATTTGTTCAAATCGTCTCTCAATCCTACCTGGCAGGTATTCACAGGGATCTTTGCAGGAGAGATGCTTTTAAAGCTTGTGGCCATGGATCCTTACTACTACTTCCAGGAGGCGTGGAACTGCTTTGATGGATTTATTGTAACGCTGAGTTTAGTGGAGCTGGCTCTGGCTGATGTTGAGGGCCTCTCCGTGCTGCGCTCATTCCGATTGGTAAACACTCTCACTGATCAAGAAAATTAATTATTAGGAAAACTAGTAACCAACTCACAATCCTCTTCCTCTCTCTACCTGTCAAACCTCAGCTGAGAGTGTTTAAACTGGCTAAGTCTTGGCCCACCCTCAACATGCTGATTAAGATCATCGGTAACTCAGTGGGAGCATTGGGAAACCTGACTCTGGTGCTGGCCATCATCGTCTTCATCTTTGCTGTTGTGGGCATGCAGCTGTTCGGAAAGAGCTACAAAGACTGTGTGTGTAAGATTGCTGAAAACTGTGAGCTTCCCCGCTGGCACATGAACGACTTCTTCCACTCTTTCCTGATCGTCTTTCGGGTGTTGTGTGGCGAGTGGATTGAGACCATGTGGGACTGCATGGAGGTGGCAGGCCAGGCAATGTGCCTCATCGTCTTCATGATGGTCATGGTCATAGGTAACCTTGTGGTGAGTGTTCAAACCGATCAGTTAAAGATTTGAAGTGATTGCCACTCTTTCACTGACTTGGTATCGTTTTGTGTTTCAAGGTCTTGAACTTGTTCCTTGCCTTGCTGCTGAGCTCGTTCAGCGCCGACAATTTGGCTGCGACGGACGACGACGGCGAGCCCAACAATCTGCAGATTTCCGTCATGCGCATCAAGAAAGGCATCGCCTGGATAAAAGCGAAGATGCGACTGTTGATGGCAAGTCTACTGAGAAAACCGCCAATGGAGGATGAGCAGAAGCCTCTGGATGACATGTATGACAAGAAGGTGAATTACATTGGGAATCACACGGGGGTGGACATCAACCGTGACCTGGACTATGCCAAGAATGGCAACGGCACCACTAGCGGTATTGGCAGCAGCGTGGGCAAGTATATGATTGATGAAGACCACATGTCGTTCATCCACAACCCAAATCTGACTGTTTGTGTGCCCATCGCTGTGGGAGAGTCCGACTTTGAGAACCTCAACACGGAGGACTTCAGCAGCGAGTCAGACATTGAGAACAGCAAAGAGGTTAGTTGTTACAATAATCAAAACCATTTGTCAAAGCTAATACATCAGTATTCTCCAATTACCGTAGGTATCAATATGTAAATAATGATCCTGTATTTCTTGCTGTTGTTTATTTTCCTCTGCTGCTTTGCACAGTGCAGTTTTCTCTCGCAACACTAAATTCATGGGTGTGACGGGCTACTCTGCTCTGCTCAGATACTAATATAACTCCATTACTCAATGGATGCATCTAGAGTGGCTCGAGCAGCCAAGCAGTGTGGAAGAATGAATGCTCTCTGACATTTGTCTTCAGATAAAATGCATTTAAACGTCTTTCCGAGCAAACGATCTGCCATTTGATACTCGACTTTAGTGTTCATGTTGATAATATGTAATGCTTATGACTGCATCTCAAAACTGAAAAAGTATCTTTGCACTAAGTTTTAGCAACTTAAATATTGAGTAATGGTCATTTGAAAAGATCAAATGTATTCCCTGAATAGATCCGCAAAAGCATCATTTGTTACTTGAGTTACCCATTTTCTTTTTCTCGTGCCTGCATGCGCGCACCCATATCATCTGCTTCTCTGCAGCTGGACGACACCAGTTCCTCAGAAGGCAGCACCATCGACATCAAGCCAGATGTAGAGGAGGTGGTGGTGGTGGAGACGGTGGAAGAATACATGGAACCAGAGGCCTGTTGGACAGATGGTGAGGACACTGCTTCCACTGCACCCAGTACCTCCACTCCACACCATGCACGCAACCCCAGGCCTGCAGGGTGAAGAATTTCATCCTGAGGACTCATGCATGGAAACTGCCTCTCAGCCTGTCTCTCCATCAGATGCTTACATGGCTACACTGATGCATCAGTGCATTTTTAAATAAGTATTTTTACATACCAAGCATGGGTTTAGATAGCAAAGATGAAACATAAATCATTTTAAAACAAAAAAATAATGTGATCTCCTTCGATCCTATGTTAGATTTGAAAATGAGCAATGTGGTGGTGTATTTAGTTCAATTCCTTGTTCTCTTTGGGATCTACTTGTCTTTTTGAAAGCTATATGGCTGAGATAAATGTCTGTACAATACATGTAGATGTAGGATTAAATTGCTGCCAGGCTTTGAACCTTTATCCAAAATAAATGTAGCAATTACATTTAACATATTTTCATAGTTTGAACATAATAAAGTTCATTAAAGGTTAGCTGTTCCTCCTTATTGAGATATATTTTGATCCCAAAAGCAGTCTGGATTAGCTTAGCATAGCTACCTCATCCTGCAGACAGTACAAATAACATTCAGACTGCCAGCAGGGATAAAAATGCATCAATACAAAACACTTTTTTTCAGAGAGAATATTTAGTCTCATCTTGCCTCTTGTGTGTCTTCAGCCTGTGTGGCCAAGTATAAATGCTGTTACCTTGACATCACTGTGGGCTGGGGGAAGAGCTGGTGGTTCCTGAGGAAAACCTGCTACCTGATAGTGGAGCACAACTGGTTTGAGACCCTCATCATCTTCATGATCCTCCTCAGTAGTGGGGCCCTGGTAAGGAGGCTTGTGTTAGTGTTTGGATACTCTGGAGACACAGAAACTGACCTTAGAGATGAAAAAACTGATGAAATTGTAAAGCAAAGAGTTTGACTTGTAGAAAACCATGCATTTAGTTATAAACCATGGTGATATATGTGCAGCTGTCTTGACTGTAACCGACTGATGGGTTCTGTTTCCCTGCAGGCCTTTGAGGATGTGTACATTGAGCAGAGGAAGACCATTCGGATCATTTTGGAGTACGCTGACAGGGTTTTCACTTACATCTTCATCCTGGAGATGTTGCTGAAGTGGGTTGCTTACGGTTTTGTCAAGTATTTCACCAACGCCTGGTGTTGGCTGGACTTCTTCATTGTGGATGTAAGTCACACTGTTTATATTAGCTGTCTTTGTGTAAAATATTTTAAGTAGGTAATTTGTCCTCAACCACACCCTGATCAAACAACAAAACACTGCTACATTCCCACAGACTATATGTGAGCGGAGCTAAGGCTAATCTGCAGTTTTGCTAAAACAGATATTTTTATAAGGCTTTTATTAATCAAGTTCGATGGATTCTATGTATTATTTCAATATATTTTCTTCCATTTGTGTGTTACCCATCTTGTTGTCAGTTGGGTGTGGTTAGGTTTAAAAAGTCCAGATTAAATAAATGTTATGGTTTGCATTAGGTGAGAGGATGTGCTGTTTGGCATAAAATAAAAATAAAAAAACGCAACTCTTTTTAATCCCTGACTGTAAGGACAGCGGTTTGCAAGGCTTTCTAGCCTGTCCATATCAAATACACACGCCTCTGTCACTTTTTACAACTCCATCCAGCAAAACTTTTTAAATCACTTTGAGCTGCTTGAATATGAACTCTGTTTTGTCTTATTGCACCTAAAGTAAATGCTTTTTGTTTATTTAGAAATAATCAGTTTACTCGTTTACAGATTTTTTTTTCCCTCTTCAGTAATTTTTGTTGAAACTAGCTAATTCATAGCCAAACACACACTTCTTCTGATACAGTAAGAACTGATGCTAACACACTAACAGATAATAAGTAATACTGATTAGAGAACCATGTTCAAGCCGTGCTCAGAGAAATGTCAGATGTGTGTTTCTGTCAAGCTGTCTCTGTGTTTTTGATCTGTCAGATGTTTGATTTGTGCCTCTGTCCTCTCTCTCTGTGTACTGCTCTGCTCCTTGTGTCAGTCAAGACCAAAAGTCTAAAATATGTGTGGGGGGTTCTTGTCTCTATCCTCGGGCAACTTCAACCTCGTTGTGTTCATTTCAATGTGTAAAGGTTGATTAGACTGGAACATCTTTTAAGACCTTTACCTGAATAGAGTTCATTTAAACTGAATGCTTAAATCACGTCAGTTTTAGTTAAAAGTTTAATTTGGGTGTAATGTGCACTCAGTTGCCCAAGTGGGTAGAATAAGAATTTACCTGATTTCTGACTTTCGTCTTGAACTAACCACCTCTCCGCAGTGTCCAACACCTTCAAGCCAATTCCTGTGAATGGACTCCTGTCAATGGCCAGATGTTTCCTTGCTGGTTTATTTTAATCTCATCAGACCCCCCCTCTCCCACCCCATTTGGCAAACATGCATGCACCACATTGTATAGATAATTTAGATAAAGTTTAGCTGCATTTCCTTGTATGAATTATATTTCCTTGAGTTGGTACTGCTTGAAATTTAACTTAGACACAACACAGTTAATTGTAATCAGGATCATAATTTGTACAAATGTTAAATATATCATTTGTATTGATTATAATTAAACCACAGTGTTCTGATTCTGGTTATTCTCACTGCAGAAGCCCTTCCTCATGTGTGTTGTCTATATCCAAACACTTGGGGCAGTGCGAAGGGTCACGTTTCCCAAGTTGTAAGCCTGCTATAAAGAGTGACGTCCCTCCTTCCCTCTTTATTCGTCCTCCTGTTATTCCCTCTTGGAAGTGTAACTTTGGGACTGTGGTGATGTTTTGCTGAGATGTAATGATGGTGGGTGACAGGCAGCTGGTGGTAAGTTTAGTCTTCACTAACGCTCCCCCTTGAAAAAAGAAAAAGTAAGATTGTGCTTGATGTTTGAGCTGTCATGGCCTACCTGTGCCTCTGCTGTTCTGTCTGTGAGCTGAAAGCATTGGTTCAGAAAGAGAGGGGTGAGGGGGAGGTCACCATCATTAGACCAGCCTGTGTTTTTTATCTTCAGTGTGATTCTTTTTCTTCCATTTTTTCCTTTCATTGTCTAATTTTTCTTTTCTTTTTTTTTTTTTTTTTTTTTTGTCATTCTGATTTTTCATTATAAAATGCTGTTTTCTTTTTTTTGCATTTTGTAATTTAACGTTAGACGCAAATAACAGCCATGCTGAAACAGCAGCCTCATCACTGAATAAAATAAATATCGGCAGAATTTTTTTTTTTTTTACATACATCAATACTCAAATATCTTAAAGAAAGTTCATCTCTAATTGAAATGGGGTTGTGTAGCAGTTATCAACAGTTACTATCTTACCTGTTGTAGATAACTCTTAAATTAGCTCAATTTGAAGAGTTATAATTTTGTTATGACCAGACTGAATGGCTCGTCCACGACTGAAATGCCACTGTCTTTAAACAACTCCAGTTTATTCAAATCTACTTTATAAACTACCATCAGTTTCACGTTTCATAAAATATTGTCTACACTACGAATACGTATTTGAAAGCCTAAATAGCAGCTGTCGCACTTCCAGTCCAGCTTGAGTTGCTTCCAGCAGCAATATTATAATACATTTGTCAGAATAATTTAAAATTAAAGCTGATTTATGTAAAGATGCATTAGTATTTATGCTCAGTTTTAGAATATTTGTTTTAAGTCAACAACAGTCCACTTTGTTCTTAGCATCAGTGGGCCTAGCTGTTAGCTCATCAAAGCAGTCAGATTTCATTTTTGTTTCTCCAAATTGAGGTAATTCAAAGAGCTATCTACAACAGGTAAGATAATAATTATTATTTTCAACAGAACACCACTTCAAAAAATTTAACCTGTCCTTTTAAGTAATTGGTTTAATCAAGGGAGAGATATTTACTGTATGTTGTGTGGGAACTTTTGATGTCATAATCCATTCATTTTTCTTTTTCACTCAAACTATTATCATTGTTTTGTTGTTTTCTTTTTTTTTCTTTGTTTGTTTGTTTTAGTTTTGTTTGCTTTGCGCTTTCGTCATCATGGAATCACAGCCCCAGATGTCATTGGCCTTGCCTTGCAGAGCTCTCTGAGAAGGACGTTGAGATACTGAGGTCGCTACCGCTCAGCTGGCCCAGCAAGGGGGTGGGCCAGAGCCCAGGCACCCCAAAATGGGGGGCTCTCCAAATGGGTCAGGCTAAAGGTGAAAATTACCCCAAATACAGTAGTGTAGATGAAGGCAAAATCTTTATTTTACTGTATACCCATCAGAACAGCTGTTTACTTATTTGTAAGACAGGCTCATTGATGTAAAAGGCATTGTGGCAAATAGCAACTGCTCGGAGCAACGTCAATAAAATCTAATCAGGTTCAGGTCACACGACTTGGACTCAAAGAAGAAAACTGTTCCTCCTTTACTTCTTCATTTTCTGACATACTAAACTGTTCAAACGATGTATTTGTCTGATAACTTCAGTCAAAATTAAGATTTTGCCTGTGACAAACCTCCCTCCGTGATTTTTGGTAAGCTTTGGATGTTGTGTATTTCTTGCGGTGAGTTTGACCACTTGGTGTCGGTGGCTGGTTGGAGGTGCTTTCACACGTGTTTACTGTTGATATTTTTCCTTTTTGGTAAGGAACTGGGACTCCCCCTGTTCAAGTACGTCCAGCATCAAAACTAAGAAAAATAAACGTGTTTATTTAAATAATGTTCAGATAGTACGATACAGTAGTCCCTCGATTATGGTTTGGGTTACGTTCCACACACACCCACGAAAAGTAAAAAAATAAAAAATAAAAAATGCAAAGTAGGAACACTACATTTGTTTTAGTATTTACAAATATTTTAAAGATTTATAAACCTTTCCCACACTCTTGCAATGTTCTAAAATCTTAAACCTACATCGTTTTAACAACATACGTACATGTACTGCACAGTAGCTACTGCAAATGGGCTCTCACCAGCCTTGGTCCGGTACTGGTCTGGTTCTGAGCCTCTCTCTGGAGACGTTGAGATGCTTTTGGAGAGAGCCGGACCTTCGGAGAGCCAGCACAAAACCACATAATGGTCCATAGAGTCCAAATAATCCAGAGGGCTCCGGTTGAAAAAAGTCACTCAGATTGATTGATGAGACTGGAAGTAGCCATGGTCCAGTTCTGGTCGGTTCCTTACGGCTCTCTGATACACTGAGTGCCAAAGTCACTATTCTTTTCGTTTCAGGGTGTAACACCCCTCCAGCCCTCGTCTAACCGGTAATTGGACCCCCCTAGACTTCTGAGTATTACCCAAACAATTCTACGG
>JARVGV010000111.1:20884628-20894986 GCA_031762435.1 Hypsolebias longignatus | reverse complement strand
TGTGTGTGCTGGGTGAGTGAGGTCCTTCATGATGCAGGTGGCTCTCTTCCTGCATCTGGAGGTGTAGATGTCTGTGACATACAAGATCTGCCTACAACGGCTCCATTTACATCCATTTTCTGGATGCAAGAGCATTGTAGTTTAAAACTGAAGAGAGGGGCAATATGCATTCCTTCATGAAATGCTATACCTTTGATTTATTTTTGTATGTTTTTTTTTTTTTTAATGAATGGTAAAATATTTCCCCCAAAAAATGGCGTTATTACAAATTGAATGCAGCTTTTGTATCTACAGTACATGTGTGTTCGAATGTATAACGCTAAACACATTTGTTGAGTCTAAAATAATACAAGTGTTAAAATCGCTCACGCTATATTTATTTTTAAAAGGTCAGATTTTGAATTTAAATGATTTATAAAGATGAACGATCATTCAGGTCTCTCTTGTAAATGAGTCCCGAGGCTCAATGGTATTAACCTGTATAAATAAATTTGAATCATTTTGAATAAAATGTTTGGACAGGTGCAACAAAAGACTATAAATGTATTGTTTTCCTGTGTTATTTTCATATAAGTATTCTGTTTGTTTAGTTTTTTTTTTTTTAACAGCAGGGATGTGTTTAAAGTGTTTCGTTTATCCCGTTACAGCCCGAGCACCCAAACCCGGGGGTGAGGTACAGCAGCACCTCGCGCACCGCCTTCCTGCCAGACTGCGCAGAAGGACAAAAAGTCCTGAGGCTGCTGAAGAAAGCGTTTGACCGAAGACTCCTATTCACTGTGGGACGATCTGCAACCACAGGCCTCAACAACGTCATCACCTGGAATGACATCCATCACAAGACCAGCACTTCAGGAGGCCCAGAGTGGTACGCACTGCTCACTTTAGCTGAATGTTACCAACGGGAGACAGAAGAATGTGGTTTTAACTGAACACGTTATAAAAAGTGCTTCTTTTCAGCACATTTAGACTCAAAGTAGGTTTAATAAGGATAACTAATTCTCAGCTCCAACAATCCGCAGCAGTTCTTTTAAGTTTGGCGAGGCTGAACTCATTATTGTTCCTATTTTTAAACCTGACAACGTATTAGTCGTCAAACCAGTTCAGTTTATCAGGATTTGCTGATTCACTCTGGACACACAGTCCAACTGAGACTGACAAGTGAGTTTGGGTTTTGTAGGTATTTCAGAATAAATTAACGGCCCAGTATTCATCGAAGGAATGCATATCACCTGCCACCTTACACACCGGAGGGAGTGGTTGTCATTAGGGTCAAATATGTGCTCTCATGCAAAATTGTAAGATCTATATAAGAAGTGTAAGCCCTCAGAGTTTGTGTTAAAAATAACTAAACTACTGCTATATCAAATTTCTGCTCAATATTTGTTCATTTAACTTAAGTTATAGCCATTTTTTGTGTCGGCTTAGGCCAATTAGCTGTCGCAGGCGTCTTAAATTGTATTGGCTCTAAAACTTCATCAGTTGTAGATGAACGCCCGATGATTACTTTCAAAGCGTGTCATTAAAATTCATTCAGAAGTTCATGAATTGTTTTGCTAACAGAAAGATAAAGCTGACTCAGAAAGGTGATGGAAAATTGTTACCACCATCAGCTTCATGTGTTGGGGATGTCTTTCAGCTGCTCCGGCCTCACCAAACTAGCTCAATAACCGTAAAACCAGTAGTGTTGTTTGTGTTTAAGTTAGCTGTGGCGGCCATCTTGAACAGGGCTAGCTCCAAAATTTTACGAGTTGTCGATGTGTGTTCTGTGATTACTTTTTGAGACTCATTCCAGTTTGTCTTGTGGTTTACGAAATATTTAGCCAACATGACCGAAACAAACGCACATGGACATTTTGCTCCTCCTGCAGCGAACAATAATAAACTACCGGTAATAGCAAAAAGCCAAGCTGACATGTTAATTAAACTGGTGTTTGAGACAGAACTCTGCGATCCACACTGAATCTCTTTCACTACTGATGTGCTTGAAGGGCAGTTGAAATAAATCTGAGACAACTTGGGTCATTAGAGAGAAAAACAATGTTTTTGTTAGACTTTTCAAACGTTTGGTCAACTTGTTCATTTTTTTTCTTCTTTACAGTTTTGGGTATCCAGATCCAGAATACTTGCTCAGGGTTCAAGAGGAGCTTTGTCTCAAAGGTGTGACAGACGATTGACTGGCGACAACGTCTTTTAGGTTGAATGTTATTTCAAGTAACAAATATTCTTGCACTTTTTGATGCCGTCCCATCAGGATGGCAACCACTGGCTGAACGGATGAGATTTTTCTCAACTTTTCCAAATATGTTCTAAACTATTTAGATTTCTCTTTAGTTATTATCCAAAAAACATAAGGGGGGGACCTTTGTGCTGATCATTTTGTTTTAGTAAATTATTAATATCAATTTATTCTGGCACTTTGAAATAAACTGCACAGTTGGGTAAATGTTTGGGAGAAAAATGTTTATTTTAGTGTAAAAAAATAAATTCTGATAGTTGCCTCTTGTTAAAAACTTGACACATCAGTGATCACTCCCTCCAAAGCCTATACATTTTGTTTTTAATAGTTAGTTCTTAAAACTTTAAAGCACAAGCACGTCTTTCCCCCAAAACTAGAAGTTTCACCAATATTGTTGCTTTCTTTTACAAACACATCCATTACAAATTTAAAAGGAGTTTTTTTTTTTTTTTTTTTTTTTTTTTTTTGCTTAATTATATAAACAACTACTAATAACTTTTGAAATAAATCCCCACTTCTGAAGAAGTTGGGAAGATGTGTAAGATGAAAATAAAATCAGAATTCAGTTGATCGTAGTGAACAAATGTGTCAACCAAGAAATTGTAATTTTGTAGTCTTGAGAAAAATAATGTAAATTTAAGTTTGATGGCAGCAACATGTATAAAAACAGTTGTTCTGTGTTTCCTGCTGTGAAGCATCTCTTCTTTAACAGACTGGAAACATCTTGGAGCTGAGGAGAGCAGCTGCTGGAGCTTTTACAGGGAATGTTCTCTCATTCGTGTCAGATTTTGGCTGGATTCTTTGTTTCATGATGCACCTGATGTTTCCAGTTGTTGAGAGGTGCGGATTGATGGTAGGCCAGTTTAGCACCTGGACTACGAAGCCATGTTGTTACAATGGAGGGGTTTAGCATCGTCTTGCTGAAATATGCAGGGCCTTCCCTGAAAAAGATCAAGTCTGGATGGAAGAATGTTCTGTTCTACTTTCCTACATTGATGGTGCTTTTCCAGATGTGTTAGACGCCTGTGACATAAACACTGAAGCACCCCCATACCATCAGAGAGGCAGGCTGTTGAACTGTTCACTGATAACAAGCTGGATGGTGCCTCTCTTTAGTATGGAGGTCATGGTATCCATGATCCACCCCCTAAAAACATAGAATTTTTACTTATTTGACCACAAAATAGTTTTCAACTTTGCCTTGGTCCATTTCAAATGAGCTCTGTCCCAGAAAAGACAACAGTGCTTCTAGGTAATGTTTGCACATGGCTTCTTTTTTATATTGTAGAGCTTAAACCTGCATTTGCTGATGGAAGAGCAAATTGTGTTTGCAGACAATGATTTGTGCTTGTGTCCATAAGATTGTGCACTGATGACGGCCTTGTCCTTTGCACACAAAGATTTCTCTAGACTCTTGACACATTTTCACATTATGGTCTGTAGATTAAAGGATATTCAAAGCCAAATCTTCATTGAGAAACGTTTCTTTTACCGACCAAATCAACTTAATTTTGTTGCAAATTGCTCCTCCAGCTGTTTCTCATTTGCTCCATTTACTTTTACAGCCTCTTGTTGCCACGTCTCAATTTTTTTAGATGCGTAGAGCCATAAAATTGCCTTATGTAAAAAAGAAAAAAAAATTCTCAGTTTAAACATTTGATGTGTTTACTATGTTCCTTTCAGAATAAAATATGGGTTTATGGAATTTGTAAGTCATTGCATTCTGTTTTTATTTACATTCCACACGTCCCAACTTTAATTGAATGTGGTCATAAACACTATGCACTTTTTTGAGATTTTATAACAGTAACAAAATCTCTGTAATTCACATTATTTGTTTTTGTGTGATATCGGTCAATAAAGTGCCTTTAAATATGTTAAAAAGGACAAATGTGTCATTTGTGCTTCAAAGTCAACGTTTGTTCTTGTTTAGTCTGAAGATGCCTGCTCTTTACCGTTACGTCCACCAGAGAGCAATGGTTTCCACAGACCAAGCTTGTTTGGTGGCGTACTTGTGTTCCGCAGCTGCTCACAGACCCCCACTGCCCCAAAACCTCACCGTCCTCAACGAGTGAGTGAGCATCTGCAGCAGATGAGTCATATGGCTCTGTCTTGCCAGTTTACCTGTACAGAAAGTGCTACATGTTAAACACTGTCGCTGGAGCTTGATTTCCAAGAATAATAACATAATTGTTCTGGTTTGTAGCCGCAGTGTGACTTCTGTTGGCTACATTAATTATTCTATCAACTCATTAATCAAATAAGCCACTCAGAGGATGAACGAGAAGATTTTTCAACCCAGTTTTACTTGCAAGGGGTGCAGAATTGAAAACAGACAAAGATGTTACAAGAAGCTCTGGACACAAGGTCTGCCAACAGATAGCATAAAGAAGCATCCTCTTATAATTGTTATCAGAGGCAAGGTCAACACAAGTCTGCTTGAAGTTTATCGGGTGCACAGGCTCCGTGCTCCTGCAGGCTCCACTTTCTTCAGACAAAACATCTCAACACACATAGTTCTATGTCAGTTTAACATTAGTAAGTGAAACGCATCCATGACCTTTACATAAATTCCCCGGACCGCTTCAGCTGAAAAAGTGTAGCAAAGCAATTTGATATTTTCCTGATGCATGCTCAATAATCCAGGTAGAAAAATCTAATAAAGTTAAGTCAGGTCCTCTGAACGTTCATTTTTGTTTGTTTTTGTTTTTTGAACGTCCAGAGGACCTGACTTAACTTTTTTAGAATTTTATCTTTTATCCTTACCAAAAGTTACATCAAAATCTCATGAACCAGTTGACGGCTTTTAAAGAAAATGAACGAAAGCAGTCTCTGGGCATACATCTACAACTGATTAACTTTTGGAGTGAGCCCAATTTAAGGTTGCCACCACAGCTAATCAGCCATAGCACAAAATGGTTATTGCTTAGCTGCTACTACCACATAAACTTTAGTCAAGTCTTCTTTATTTATAGAGCACAGTTAAAACAGATAAACTGCTATCAAGGTGCTTTAGGTCTATTTCTGTAAAATCTGAGTCATCCTAAACACGAGTGTGCATAATGTGATTTACAAGGTTGGTTCAAAACATCTGTAATGCCATCTGTTCTCATCACATCATGATCTTAGTTTAAAACTCTGACATGAAAGGTGACGGGTGATATGCATTTTCCGTACCACTTTATTTGTAAAGCAACAAGACCAAAGTGCTGTGCAGCAAAAACAAAACAAGCAAAGCACACAGGATACAATACATAGATCCACAGAGGTAAAGATAAGAACTCAGTGGCTAACGTTATACAGTAGACAAGTTCAAATCAACTCACACAGTGTTAAAAGCCAGGGAATAAAAATGGATTTTTAAATGAGACTAAAAACTGTGAGAGGGAGCCTGCTTGACTCACAGTGGTAACTCATTCCAAAGTCTTGGACCTGCAACAGAGAAGGCCCTGGCTCTGGCCCTGCCATATGGCTGCAGCAGATCAGTGAGATAAGAGGGGGCAGACCTGTTCAGAGATTTAAAAACATATACAGTATACATTTCTTCAAGGGATGTTTGGCCTTTAATATTCTTATAGTTAAACACTCAAAATGTGCTATTTTTCTGTTCTGATTAAAGAGAGAGTGCATGTGACGAGGTGAAGTTCCTGGACTTGGCCTGTTCCAGAACCAAACATTCATGTCTAGGGTCATTTTTGTGGCCTTGGATCTCAGGGCGTCACACACACACACTTCTGTCACAGTTCATTAAAATCCATTCACCTGTCATCATCCATCTGCATCTTCTTTGCTTTTCTTTCTTTTTTTTGTTGTCTATGAGTCGATTTCATTTAAAAACAGCACCCCGTCTTTACACTTTGAACTCTTAAGCATTGTAGTCGTATTTGTGACAGAGAGTAAAATGAAAAAAATAAAAATAAAAAAAGAAGTAGAACACTAAATGAGCATAATCTACAGATGGTAACATGAAGTGGAAATGAAACATGTCTACTTTCAACATTACTTTCAGTTCACTGCCCGTAACCTACATTTGAACGTGAAAAACATTTCATGGATGTCTTGTCTTGTTTTAATAAAAAGATACCTCTTGACAGTGTTTCCTCAGGCTCTATTGCTTAAATGCAAATTTTCTCTTCTTGATTAACCTCAAGTTGACTTGGTTATTTGTTAGCTGTTTCACATGTTTTAGGTTCAGACAAGTGAATCACTCTTCGCCCCTCTCTGCAGGAGTTTCCCGTTTTTGTCAGTCCATCTGGAAATCGGGGGCAAAGGATTACAGAAACACAACACAGCTATGAATATGTATAAATGATTATGTGGAGGGGAATAACGTATGTAAAACATGCAGTAATGTTCAGTCTTTGCTGACTAAACTTGTAATTTATTGTTAATCCAGTGAAAGTAAACTCTGTTAAAATGGACAACTGCTGCTTTTCTTCATTCTCATTACCGTAATTTTCGCTGTATAAGTCGCAGTGTTTTGCATAAATTAGCATGCCTGTGACTTTTGCAGTCGAGCAAAATATTTGTGTTTTTTCCCCAATGTTTGACTGAAATCTGATGATTTCATTCATTCTGACATGGAAAATATTGAACACTACCATTTTCAGCTGCTAGAGGGTCCTCAACTAATATGGCAAGCCAAATGTCTCATTAATAGGTAAAAGTGGCTATTAATGAGACACTTGGCTTGCCATACAGAGCCACCTTGTCTCGCTCTGGAACTCCGTCAAATAAGCTACATTTCGCCGCGCCGTCCAGCTGAAATGCAGCTGATTTGACCATTAAATGTGTTTATGAAGGAGAAGTTCAACTGAGACACACCTTTACAATAACGTAGAGCAAACAAATAATTATTTTTAAGTGATAATCTTGACAGTAACAAATGCAACGCATCAGCGGTGATGCACAACAAATGCGACGTAAACAGCGAAGTGACATATTTATGATTTTCCCCACTTTATTAGACATATTTGGACTGATGTGACATGCGGCGGTGCGGCGTGTGCGGTGGCAAGTACGGTATATGTTGCTCTGTCCTGTTTTAGCTGGACCGGTTGCACGCTCTGCCACTGTTAGGCTCTGACAAAAGCATGACTGTTGATTCGGTGTTTCTGGGTGTGATGTGGAGATTCAGATTAAACGCACAGACATCCAACAGATGAGGGATGCGTCACGTTTCCTGTAGTCGAGCTGATAAGAAAATCATTACGTGACAGTGCAGAGCTGTTCTTGCTTTCTCAACCCAATGTGCTCCCTCATTAGAGTGTCTCTGGCTGTGGTGGTGGTGGTGTGTGTGTATGTGTGAGTGTGAGGGGGAATACCTGGCACATCGCCCGCCTACTGATCCTCTGGTATTACTGCCATCCAACCACAGATATCCTACCTGTGAATGATACACCTCTCTCATTTCTGCACATCTGTGCTGAGCATCAGATCTTCTAGACATAACCTACTTTTACTGAACATCCCTTTGAAAGTTTTTTCTACATCTTCACCCAGTTTCTAATTCAAATGCTTAAGTGTAGAGCGACAACATCTACAAGGCTTTTCTGGATTTCAAAATCCTCTTCGTCAGTCATAAAGGAGACGTAATGAGATGCGAGGCTGTGTTTGTGTGTTCGGGGGACCGTACGGGGGGTGGGGGGGGGGGGGGTGCTGAGGAGACATCTGTCTCCACACACATTGTGTTTGTGTGACAGAACGTCAGCCCACACTGCTGACACACACTGCACCTCAGGCTGTTTGCTTAAGAACAGAAAAGTGAAGGATGTGGGTGCTTCTGCAGCTACTGTGTCTTTCCCCTGCATCTGTGCACACACTGTGCACGGACAAGAGAATACAGCTACTCTTGCGTTTGTTCGTGTGGCAGCTGAAGCAGAGGCTCCCATTTTGTTCTCTGATTCATAGCTGGGGTTACATGCCTTTTAGTTTGCCTGATTAAGCCGAACAGACCGTCTGCTTTTTGCAGCAATGCTGACAGATTTACTGACTTCGTCCCCATCAGGACACGCTGGGGCGTCTTTGCATGGGTTGAAGCACCACAGACAGAAAGCTGTGCATGAACAGTTTCAGAGTTCCTCCATAATGTGAGTAAAAGCAACAACCATTGTCAGCAACAGAAACCTTAACAGTAATCCAGGAAGTTTTGACATCTTTTAGAATTTCTGAAGATAAAACGAGGGAAAATTCATGATGAGTGCACAGCTTCATGTAAGAATAACAAAAAGTGTCTCCATGATCTTTATAGCATTTTACAAGCAAGAATCCTGACCAAAGCCTGAGCTTTTGAACGGTATCTGTAGTTTTTGGTTGATGCTTGCAGAAGGAGCTGAACGTTTGTGAAGACAGCAGATCATATTTCCAAGCTCTGCTGGTTTAATGATATTTGGGAGTTCAGTGAATATTAATGCACCTCTGGAGAACAGCAGCTCCATTTTTATGTGCTCGAGCCACAATAAACATTACAATAATTTATTTTTGTATTGGGTGTGCAGGCGTTAGGAAATGAAACACTTTTTGAATGCTTAACGATCCCGAACAACAAAATGCCTCAAGATTTAGTTGTTTGAATTTAATGTTAGCGGTTTAATCATTGCAGGATAAAAAAATAAAAAAAATACGGGTTTGAAACGTAGTCTAAAAAATAATTTAGTGTCCCTCAGCAACTTGACCAGATGTTTTAGTTGAACAGCAAAATACTTCTGGGAGAATTTGAATAGAGTATTTGGCCCAGAATTTGAATAGAGTATTTGGCCCAGTTGAGAAAACAGATAGAGCTTGATAAAAATAATTTATAGTTTTTTTTTTGTTTGTTTTTTTGTTGTTTTTTTTTTTTGGGACATGTGTAAATTTTCAGCACAGTTTGGGTCATTACCTGAATTTTTTATTTTAAAAACTAATTTAAAAGTTAAAAATTTGCCTGAATAAACCAGGGGTTCCTAAACATTTTAGCTTCTAGCCATCAAAATAACAAATAACTATTTTTGGTTGTCATCTGTTGCTATCTAAAAAACTGCATATTTCTCCAGATACATCTGGTTTGGTGATTTCCTGATACAAAAATCACACAATCAGTCAAAACAGAAACAACTGTTTTTGGTTCCTGTAGAAATGGTTATTTTTGTCTTTGTATTCTTTTTTAGACATTCTGTGAAACCCAAAATAACATAAAACCAGTGCATGTACTGTAATTGCTGGTCTATAAGCTGCTACTTTTTTCATACACTTTGAACCCCGCAGCATATACAATGCTGCAGCTAATATATAGATTTTTTTTAAAAAATGGGCTAACAAACTTTCATGCTGCCAAAACATTTAGCTTTGTCACAACCAGCACTCACATGGCTGCCCAGTATACCTCTAGGATGGGTCTTCATGACACACACAGACAAAGTGGACTCTACAGGTCTTCATGATAACTAGTAATTACCGTACCTCCCTCACTCATGGTTACTTTACTGAATGGCCTAACACAAACTAACATATAATGAACACATAAACTAGGCTTACGAGAACAGACTAGCCACTAAAATAACAACACTAAACAGCTAATTGAAATGATTAACAATAAACATAAATTTAACCCATAATCCCTCCCTGAGGCCATGTGACCAGCAGTCTACCACAATGAACCATTGACAGTTGGGGTTAGATTCCCCTGCATGCACAGAGCATGCAGATATCTCATGTTCACAGAGTAATTTTGCTTTGCAAGTAGGAGGAATATGTAGCATCAATGACTTCCTGGTAGGCTACTGTATTTTTTTAACCAGCTGTGTTACCAGCACTGTTTAAAAAAAAAAACATTTAATGTACATATTTGTGTATGTACTGTATTTAATTAAAATGTTTTTTTATTTATTACTATGTAAATATAACAAGCTACAATGAGAACACCTGTGTCTTATACTGAAGACCCGCTTCGAATGTTATCAACCATTCAATGGCCGTTATTACTCATTATCAGCCCCATAAGTATTGGTCGAAGTGCCCCTCCTCTACCTCCTAGTACGTTCAAACTTATGTTGTTAGCTTAGCGCTACATAGCTTCGCATGGTTACGTTTAGAGTAAAGGGTCTCGTGTTAGGTTTTGCGTCTTGGTTAGGTTTAGGCACAATGG
>JARVGV010000111.1:20796229-20810391 GCA_031762435.1 Hypsolebias longignatus | reverse complement strand
ACTGCATGTTAAAAGTGGAGGTACTGTGTTGTTGTGGAAGTAATTCAAAGGGTTCGTTACCAAATGGCAACATTATACCATAGAGGGTTAAGCGATAACTTGTTCTCATCCCCGTATTGATCAGTTGTGTGATTTGTAGTAAAAGACAATAGTTCAGGAGGCAGAACAGGGAAGAACAATGGTTCAGACGGTGCTATGGTGAGCAGATGATTTTATGCTAGGACAGTTCAAATTTACGTAATATAGATTAATTCTCCATTCCTTGATCTCATGTCAGACATAGTGCAATGTAAGTCAAGCAGCTATTTCTCTGCTTTTGCCAAATCTCTGATTATTCTTGTTACATTGATTGGCCTAAAAGGTTCACATTTGTGCTTAAAAGGAGATGCAACAGCAGCTGAACAGGGAATTCCTAGATGTTTAGCTCAGACTTCCATAGTTCAAGGTCTGGACTCCATCAGTCTGAACGTGACTGGTTGCCTGATTGGTGGGATTAATTGAGCGGATTTGGTGTTCCTTTAGCGAGCGCTGTAACCGCAGCTGTGTCTGTGAGAGTGTCGGTGGACAGGAAGTGGCGCTTTAGTGAGGACGCAGTTGGGAGGAGAGAGCCTTGTGTCCAGTCCTGCCCACTGTCTCCATCAGTTAAACACTGATCCTGGATCAGAGAGCTGCCAAGAGCCCAAAAACAAACAGCAAGCAGGGGCTATTTTTAGTTGGTTTTACATAAAGATAATTACAACAAACTTGAGAAGACATCAATAACTAGTGTTCTTGCTTGTATCATTATTTTCACTTGTCACTGAAAGTAAAGGAGGAACAATCATGTTTTTGCCTCTGTGTGTGTCTTTGTTTTTCTGTGCCATCAACTAAATGTCTCATGACCCGCTAATCACTGAATGTATAGCTACAACTTATTGTTTGGAACCAGCTTGATTCAAGATGGCCACCACAGCAAATCAATTTAGCAAACACAAAAACAGCATAATTTGGGTAAGGCTCACTTAAAATCCTTCAAATTTCTCAAAAATTGACAGTGAGCCTTATATTCAGGTGCACTTTATGTATTAATTCTGGTTGTGCTTACTGACCTCGAACTGATTCTGTGTGGTTTTTGTGAATGAGTTGAAAAAAGTTTGACTTATCTGTTTTGTTTCACTTAATGTGCCTTATATTTTGAAAGATAGTAGTAAGATGGTAGTTAAAATTTGGTGTGGTAGTAGCTGGGACTGATCTCCAAATTATACTCTGAGGGATAACTGATAGCAGAGTAACAAGTGTTTAAAAACTTTGCCTGTTTGCAAAATATCTCATGACCACGTGGATTGAAACTTTCAGAAAGTTATCATCGGGTGCACATCTACAGTTGAATAACTTTTGAACTCAACCTGATTTGAGATGGCTGCCACAACCAAGTGACCATAGCAAACACAAAAATGGCTGTAACTCATCCAGTTTTAGGCACTGAGCTAAAATTCAGTGTGGTTGTAGCTGATCATTGTCCTTCAAGAGCAACATGATGTGCAAAGCCTTTGTTTAAATTCTCAGCAATTACTGCATCAGCCTTTGACTGTTTGCAAAATAGTTCTGAAAACATTTGACCAATTTTTGTTAAAATTTTCAGAAAGTAATTGTTTTTTATCTACAACTAATTAACTTTTATAGTCACCACAATTCAAGATCGCCACCACTATAGCTTAGCAACGTTAGCCAACACAAAAATGGCTACATCAATATGAATATCACAGAGATTGTGCACAGTCTGTCAGAACTTTGTGCGTTGGGGATGAGTTCACCAAATTTCAGATCGATATTTGTAAGACGATCAATTTGACCAAGGTCAATTAGCTGTGGCAGCCATCTTGATTTAGGTTGACTCAAAAGAATCACATGATGTGCATCTAATGACTCACTTTCTGTGAATTTTCACGACATTCTGTCCAGCCGTTCAGGAGATATTTAGCTAACAAACAGACACAAAGAAATAGGCAATTGATGAAGGCTTGCTTTTTACAAATGTTCAACAGCTATTTTCAGAAGATTTAAACTTTATTAGTTTTTCAAACATGTTAAAAATATTCTCACTTGACTTTGTTAAAAGAGCAGGTTTTCAACTTATAGTCTGTTCTTAATAATACAATAATAAAATCCACTTTTCACAGGAAACCTTTTCCTTCCCAGATTGATTGTAACTTCAAGAAAGTCAAACAACCATGATTTTGGTTATGAGACAAACATAATATAAATTTTGTTTAAAGAAGCAGCAAAATGTCAATAAACATATTTTTCTTCAGAACTCGAGGTTGTGCATCCATTTAACACAGCTCAAACAGGAAATTGTGGGGGAAAAAAGAGGGTAGAAGGTCAAATGATTAATGTCTCTTCAGTAAACTGAGAGCTGGATATTTTTCAGCAAAGTGTAGTCAGCAACAAGAAATTAATGAGTCAAAGTAACGCATCCCTCCTGCTTTTATTTTAGGGCTCAGCTTGGTTCATGGCCTTAAATAACAACACAACAACAGACAAACCTTTCCATCTGTGCTGAGCTTTAATATTTATTTCCTTTCTTTTTTTAAAACCAGAAAGCCCTTTATGGATTTAAATACCTCTACCATGATGCTCCGAGGGCAAATATAGATAAAATAGCAAAAATAAGTAGCACATTTTGATCATTTGAACGCATATGGCCTTACAAAGACAACGTTTGTAATTTGAGTGGCAGTTGAGTGTTTATTAAATGTTTTGAAGGGGAAAAAAATGTAATTTTAGACGTGTTTTTCGTGGTAATCTATAGGATGTTTGCTTTTGTTTATTTAGCCTAATTAATTAATTCAGGCTTTGTTTGACTGACTGATGTGCTGCCTGCCCGTGTCCAGCTCACTTTAACGTTACGGTCGTTGCCTTCAGCTTTTCACAAAGATTATACTCCAAGGGCTCACGGGTCGCCGGAGACTTATTTTGGTTTGGTTCAAGTCATGACAAACTCCAGATGGCAGCAACCCAAGATGGCAAATGCAGACGTCCACACCCCTATGAAACATTTATCTTTATAAGGAAACGTTCTTTTCTGTGTCAGTAAATTATACATCACTGTAACCCCCCAATTAGATTGAAACCAGCGTGACAAAGTCTCATCGTACTCGCTATTTTTACCGTTTTTACTTTTACATGTTATCTCTCTGGGATGTGATCCACACAGTGAGTCTGGGCTTTGTCGGTCCTTTCTGGTACACGTTTTAAAACTTCCAGATGCCTATCAAAGGTCATTTTCTGGAGATTAGCTTTTATGTCAACAGCAGTCAGTGTCCCGAGAGCCTGTGTGTTGACTTATGGGACGAAGCACTCTGGCCTTTTAAAGTTTTAAATTCCAGCTTATGTGGAGCTCAGTCTTGCTTGAATATCTGATTTTTTATTTTATTTTTTTAATTGTAAGTCTTTAAAAACTTTTTAAAAGAATCCCAATCACCTTCAATCATCCAACATAAGAGCATAACAGAAAGTCCTGTCTCAATAACATCTAGATGGCTTTTATTTATTGGCGTATCAGTTTTGGTGTTGCCTTTTGTCCCTGAATGAAATGTTTGCACATAAATCTTTGCACATGTATGTTTCAGCTTGCTTGTGCTTGGAGGTATTGTCCGTTGGGATATTGTTAAAGGCTGAGTGGATCTGGTGTGTGTTTGCCAAGACGAAATCTTTTCCAGCCCCTTCCTCCATTTGTTCTTCAACATTCTGTCCTGCTCAACTTTATAAAGCACCTTGCCGTGAGCCGCACCTTATAAGCCAATGTTTGGACTCCTTTTAACTTCACCGCCAAGAGATCCCTGCAAAAGTAAATGTTGAGCAAGGCTGACCTTTGAGGGACAAAAAAAAATCTACAGATCGAATGGTCAGTTGACCTCAGCTGAGGATACTCAAAGTCCAGACTGCTGGTTATAAAGAGTGTGTAATTGTGCTAATAGAGAGAAGCAGCCTCTGATGCTTTTCACCACAGCTCTGTTTAGGAAAAGGAAGTTATGGTGTCAGGATTTATTTGCAGGATTGTGTGCAGCAAAGCTTCAGAATCAAAAAGCTGCAAAACACACTTACAAGATTTATTTCAAATCCTCTTTGTGATGTGTGGTGATGAAGCATACACTTTGGCAATGAACACAGATTTAGTTTACCTTGTTTTTTCAGACTTTCACTGGTTAATAGCTGCAGGCTACGTAGAAATCCAGATGCAGTTTTTCAGTAAGATGCAGGGCTACAATCTTCAGTCTACTCTGGCAGTGAATGCACTGAAGTGGTTACAGTACAGTGCAATTCATTTTAATTCAAAAGTACTTTATTAATCCCAGAGGGAAATTAAATGTTGTAGCTCATCATCCTGGTTTCATTAGAGCTGTTATAGATGCTGATGGTTGTGGGCAGGAACGATCTCTTGTAGCTGTCCTTCTTGGAGCAGATCTGAAGAAAATGGTTGCATATGTTGATCTGTCTACTTGGACTTGCTGGATTTCTCGGTCTTCTTGGGCAGCAGGACCACTTGAATCTTGGGCAGAACTCCTACCTGAGTGATGGCCACTCCTCCCAGCAGCTTGTTGAGCTTCTCATCATTGCAGACCTGGCACCCTGGTCTTCTTGTAGTCATGAGCTGCATTTCCCAGCAGCTCCATGATCTCGGCGGTCAGGTACTCAAGCACCTCTGCCAGGTAGATGGGGATGCATCCACGGCACCTCCTTTTTAACTCACTTGTGATTTGGGGCTGTAGCTGAAGTATTAATTGAGCTTTTGAGATGTTAATCAGCTGCTCCCAATTGTAAAAAAACACCTTGTTGTCATGATTACACATCGTAACAAATGTCCAAAAGCAAAGACGTTTTGGTAAAAGCCCTTCCAGCTGCACAGCATCTGATATCAGAGGAAATTATCATCCAAAAAAAGTGATTTACATCCAGCAAAAAAATAGCAACATCCCAGAATGAAACTAACAGAGCTGCTCCTGCATGCAACCATCTTTAGCAGCACAATTCTAGAACTTGTACTATACTGTACCTACTGTACTTTAAAAATGATTTGTCTGGCACTTCGGTGTAAAAACTCCCATAGATGCTCAGTATGGTTGAAATACTCACGCTTTTTAATTATGGATATTCTGGATTTTGATTAACCTTTTCTCTGAGTATACCTCACAGCTCAAATGTTCTAAAATGAGGTTACTTGGAAAGATTATGAGCAATTGTTATCATTCTTGTTGCAGATAGTTCTTTGAACAAACAGCATTTGAGAAAAAACAGGGTACTTTTGGTGGAATTGATGAGTCTGAGCAGAACCAAAAACAAAGTGGATTGTTGTCATCTTAAAATAACTTTAATCACAGAATTCACATGAATGATATTTTATGGAACTTTTCACCAGGTTCACATATCGTGGTTATTCTGACAGAAATATTACAGGTTTCCTGCTGGAGGTTCTCCCAGCTGCATTGAGGTGCTACAGCTAGCTGCTAATGCCACTGTTTGTATTTGCAAATAACCATAAAACTACATTGAAATACCATTGTAATGCAAAACTGATAGTTGTGAATAAGTTTTTAAAATGCCATCTGCATGAACTGCTGAGAAATTTTAGCGATTATAGTTATTTTAAGACAAAAGAAGTCTATTTTGGTCTTGACCCCTGCTTGGACTAGCTGTTAGTTCTCCAATCTGGTCAGAAACAAACTGATTCAGTCATTTTAAATTTTCAGTTTTGATCATTTATTTGTCGTACATTTTCATTATACTTTCAAGTAAACGTGATTTTATTTGTGTTTTTCTAGGACTTTGTGTTGGAAAAAGTCAGTATTTGTAATGTCAGCTCAGTTTGTTAGGATTCTCTGTGCTCGGTGTCCTAATATAAACTGCATACGTTACTGAAAAGTGCAGTCGTGGGAACTGCAGGTGGTCCTGAATCTCACACGGGTCACCTAACCAAGTTATCGTGCTTCTTCTTTTTAGAGCCATCTGTTTGGCGTTAACGTGCTTAGGTTGAACTAAAGATATTAAAGACTGAAGTGTCGGGTCTCCTCTGGTTGCCCTAATCGCGAGACCCCGGCTTTTGATTGGTCTAACGGCCCAGTTGGCTAATCACAAAGTGAGTGCTGGCGTGGCCCAAATTCCATTAGTAAAGAACATAGGTAGATGGAGGTCCTCACGCTTGTTATGAAATACCCAATAGATTATCAACCATTCTTTGTAAAAGATTGCAGGAAAAAAAAGTCTTGTTGTCTGAATGATTAAAAAAAAATAACACTGAGGCTTTTTGCATGCAGGTATGTTGGGGATTGACATTTTCCCAATATGTCAAAAGCTTCGTCTGCACCTGCAAACCATCAGTGGGTTTATTTTTGTTTACTTGTGTGTCCCTAATCAGGTTTAGCCATTTGTTTTCAGGTTGAATACGTGGCTAGAATTGATTGTCCTTTCTATAATACTCCGAGTGGAATTTGCCTCCCTCTGTTTTGTGGACACGGCGTTCTGTTTTAAACATAGGTCGTCAGATAATCTCGATCTTGTTGTGACAACAAATACTGAGGTCTTTTGTGTACAGTGTAAACTTGTGTTAGGGCAGCGCGAGGAAAGCAGTCATCACTTCACTTCACTGAGGCCATGCTGAACTCCTTCAAGCGACGTCCCGATGCAGGAATGTTAGGACCACCTCCTAAATTAATTTTCATTCATGTTCTGAAAAGGCAGCGACACGTCTTTGATAATATGCAGCATATGCATGTGTGCAGATAATCATCCTCTATCTGTAGCGCTGCATCTCTCTTCCGCCAGCCTTTTGTGGAACTCATATTACAAGCATGCACACAAACAGACCCTGGTTTGGCAACATACCAGCCCTGTGCTCAGATATACTGGTACTGGTTCAACTCCTCTGTCAGAATCCTTCTATTAAGACGGATTAAAATCCTGCCTTCATGCGAGCACAGTGTTGGCACGTTTTTTTCTCATTATTTACGATATCATCTTTAGAGGAAACATTCTGGTGCTCGAGTTCATGGGTCAAGAGACTTTCCCAGGCCGGAGTGTGTTTCTGTGTGTTTCCAAGCTGAGGGGAAGTCCAGAACTTTTGTAATGTTCAGTCTCGGTTGTGGACTAGTGAGAAAAGAAATCACTAACAGACTTGGTTTAACACAGAGATTAAAAAAAAGAAGAAGACAGGCACACACAGAAAGTATTTGTAACAGCAGAGAGGAATGCCTTTAGGGTCAATAACCCCATAAAGTTAACTGCACTCGATAGCTGAGTTTAATTTACTCAAGGCACAGATAATCTTATACAGATTGTGCGCTACACTTTTAGAGCTCACAGCACACGTTGCTCATATGTGCGTAACTATTTTTTTGCAGCTTTTTTAAAAACTAAAGCTGCACATTAAAAGAAAATCAATACAAGTTGTATTATTATTATTATTATTATTTTTAGCTTTGATTAAGTTATTTTTGCTGTTTTTTATTCAAAATTCATTATATTTCTTGACTGTAGTCTTTAAAATAAAACACAAAACTTTACTAAGTAGGTGCATTTAGAGAAAATGTATTTGGAAATGCAGCATTAATGTGGAGTGCTGAATGGCTCTGCTATTTAATGAAGAATGGATTGTTTTGAAATGTCAAAGCTAAACAAGCAGCTAAATCTGCTAAACAGTAGCTAAAAGCTAAAGTGATCTCAGTGTTTTATGAGATCTTTTTTTTGCAAAAGGTAAATAATTCAAAAAGGATAAAAGTTACAAATACTAGAAGTTACAACACACTAGTTCTGATTGTTTTGTATATAAATAGTTAAAATAGCATTATACTGTATATGCAAAAGTATTTTGGTTGCAGATAAACTGTAAAAGAACATTGAAGGAGGAAAACATTAGCATTCATCCGATACAATCTGGTGTCGCAGAGACTTTGTGTACAGGTAATTTGAAGGAACCATCTTGATGTTTTTTTCTGCCTCACAAAACACAAAGTGATGAAAATGTCCTCTTACAGAGCAGCCATCGCCTCCAACCAGATTAAATCTAATGTCTCCCCAGACTTTTAAAGAATTTTCCACCTTGCTGTCACTCCTTTTACACAGAATGTTATCAATTTTACTAAGTGACCTCACCCAGGTCAGCCAGAGTTTACTGTATTCTTGTGATAAGACCCGTGTATACTTGGATCCTTTATGTCTGGGTGTGTGTGTGTGTTTTCAGGTCAGTGCCAACGTGATGATTTTTCTGTGCACTAACATGATCGGAATCTGCACCCACTACCCTGCTGAGGTCTCCCAGAGACAAGCCTTTCAGGAGACGAGAGGATACATTCAGGCCAGACTGCACCTGCAGAGGGAAAACCAACAGCAGGTAGACACACACACCACTCACACACACATTGAGACTCTTGGACGTTTGATCAAAATAAGGCAGTAAGGCAGCCATGCCCACAGGAAAAGGCATCACAAATGCAAATGAGTAACAAATGGTGTCTCCGTTTCATGGTCCAATTTGTTTGTCTCAGCTTTTGAGGTCAACAATATGCTCAGGAGTGTTGCGCGTGCCTCCACTTCTTTCAATTTGACTAACACGTTCCCACGCAGAGGCTGGCGAAGCATGAGTGACTCACTCAGCCTTCTCACTGTGAGAAACGGTGAAAACAAATGGACTTCCCTTCTCTTGCCGTCCTTTTAACTCCACTCTCCATCTCCTCCTCTGCCTCTCAGGAGCGCTTACTCCTATCAGTTCTGCCAATGCATGTTGCCATGGAGATGAAGGCCGATATCAATGCCAAGAAGGAAGATATGATGTTTCACAAGATCTACATCCAAAAACACGACAATGTGAGGTAAGCCTGGATGGAGATGCGTACAGCTGAGTCAGCTGTTCTGCCAAATAAGCACATTCATCAAAGATGGTGTTGTAAGGCTAAAACTCTGAGTTTCAACCTCACTCTGGTTCAGTGATGTGCAGTGATCTTGTGACAGGTGAGGCACTGACTCTCTGGAATCAGATGCTCACATATATGAACCAACAAAAGAAGCTTACCTGTATATTTCATTATAAATTGTTTTAAAATACAGTAATTAGAAAATATTTGACACTTCATTGTGCAGAGATGTTCTTCAACTCGATGATTCTTTCACATTTGCGTTATGGAGCTACTGTCTGGTCACAGACTCACCAAACTACACTTAAACCATTGGAAAGTCTCTACAATTGGGCCTTGAAGGCTTTATACCAAAAGCCAATCAGATTTCATCACTGTAATATTTTAGTTAAGTTCAGTGTTCTAGAATTTTCCAACTTTATTAATTACATTTTTTTTTTCAATTGATCTTCAAGTGCTTAAATGGACTTGCACCCAAACCATTAAGCAGTTACACAGAAACTGCAGGGCCACAGCAGATTTATCAGAGCAGCTGTAAAGTAAGGTTCCTTTTCAGAGACCCACTTCTGCTCAAAATGATCTCTCTGTGAGAGGACCCGCAGTTTGGATCTCACTCTGTCAATTTAAAGTCTGTAACCAGATTCAGTATGTTAAAAAAAAAAAACTCTGGCTGTGTCAAAAACAGCATTGCACTCATGATTTTATTATGTTTTAATCCATTTGTTTTATGTGTATGACTTATCTAGTTTAGAAAAGTCCTTTAGTTTTGAGATATGATCTTCCATTTTGTCCAAACAAATGTAAATGAGTGTATGTTTGCTTCACCCCTGCTGCCCCTCTGTGCAAATCATTGGCCCTATGGGGCAGCACTGCCCCCTATTGGTGTGGCAAGGTATATTCTGCCGCACCTCTCGTGTTTTTTAGCGTGCATTATGACCGATTAGAAAATAGAAATGTGTCACGCACATTCATTCAATAGATTAGACTGCAGAACATCAACATGTGCAGCACATGTGTAATCAAACATGTATGTTGGTGATATAAAGAGAGACCTCAATGAGCATGCGCTAACCGCCTACTTCATATACTGTACTGTATATGACAAAGCGCCCCCAGAGGTGAACCAGAGCACTACACTGCCTCGCCCCGCATTGTTTGAACAGACAATGCGTAAATTCTGTAATTTTGGCCATTGAAGTGTTGAAATAATTCACAAAACAGTTTTATAGAACAGTCAAGTGGTTAAATGTATTTTCTCTTATCATTGTCTGTATTTTACTTGTCATGATGACAAGTGAGGCACTGCCTCACTTGCCTCCCCTGACTGCACGTCACTGTCTGGTTTGTCTAATGTGCGCGTCCCTGTGAACTCTGAATTTCTTCACAATTTTGACCATGTTGAATAATTACCTAATGACACTGTTGTACTTTATGCTGCTCGTCTGCTGAGCGGGAAGAACTGAAATATGATTGAAACATCATCTGCTGTGATGTTTGCAGTGGTATGGAGAATAAAACGGGGTTCCAAGCAGAACTCTTGTTTCAGAGATGACCCAAATACGTTCTCTTGATCCACTTAATGCTATACAGTAATCTGTTGCATCTCCGCTGCTTTGCCCAAGAGTAAACTTACAGGAGTAATCCATTATCGAAATGGAGCCCTTGCTGTCTTTAGCACAAATCGATGCTCAGGTCAGCAAGAAACCCAAACAACAGTTAAATCGAAGTTACTCATGTTTTGTGGTATAAAGAGCATATTTTTTTTAATCCATAAAGTTTACATAAAGGTGATTATGGTTAAAAGGAAATGAGGTTTACCTTTTTTATACAACAATTTTGTCTATCTAATGGAGTGTAACTGACCTTCATACTATGGACAAAAGCCTAAATTTAGAACAATTTCCTGATTCTTTTTTATAAGTTAAATATCTGCTTTTCAAGTAGTCAGCTGCCACTAACACTGAACAAAAATATAAACGCAACATTTTGTTGCTCCCATTCTTTATGAGCTGAACCCAAAGATCCTAGGCTTTTTCTTTGTTCATAAAACGTCTCTCAAATATTGTCCACATAAGTGTGTAAATCTGAGTTAGTGTGCACTTCTCCTTTGCCGAGATAATCCATCCACCTCACAGGTGAGGCATAATCAAGATGCTGATTAGACAACATGATTATTGCACAGGTGTGCCTTAGGCTGACCACAATAAAAGGCCACAGATGTCACAAGTTTTGAGGGAGCGTGCAGTTGACATCCTGACTGCAGGAATGTCCATGTTCAAGGAATTTTGCAGAACATCCAACAGGCCTCACAACCGCAGACCACATGTAACTACACCAGCCCCTGTGTTCACTGTCGATAACATAAAAGTGCACATACCATAATTAGACCTGTCATGATAAACAATAAATCAATTGCACGATAAATGAAAACTTCATTTTCATTTATCGGCTTTATCGTTTCTTGGTGTCTCTCTTTCTACTGAAGACACTGTATAGCAAAAAGGCTCAACTCAGGTGCTCATCACTGACCCTTCCCTTTCTCCTTTTTCCTCTTTAAAATCTGTTTTAACTGTCCAAAATTGTGTTTTTGGATGGTTACGAGCTAAGCTAACAGGCCAACTTCGGGAAAAACCTCCGTCTTGTTGAAGCTCCAAAATTCACAGTTGAAACCCGTCCCTTCGTCTAAAAAGATTTTCTCTGCAAAAAGAAGCTGAGGACTTGTTTAAATTTTTTTAATTAAAAGCTTTGTGTGGCAAATGCTATGCTAAAGAGCTCAAACCGCACAGAGCGTCCACCATTTTGAGAACAGAAAAACAGGAAGGAGAGACAGCCCATGTCACGTCAAGGGGCATTTTTCTTAAAGAGACACGCTGCTCACTCCCTCACTATCCATCCTTCAGTTCAGTCTTGTACTGCCATCCAGTGGTCAAAAAAGTTACTACACACAAAACAAATTACCAACATTTTTTCTTAAAGTTGACAATAATGACTAATTATTGTCAAATTTCAAACAATATTATAGTTTATCGCAATAATTTCTGTGACAATCGCCCCTCAGAATTTGTTATCGTGACAGGGCTAACCATAATGCCACTGCCACCTTGGGCCACTCGATTCACAATGCTGACATCAGCAAAATGCTTACCCACACAACGCCATCTGCCCTGTACAGTGAAAACAGATTAATCTATGAAGAGAACAACTCCAACGTGCCATACACCATCGAATGTGAGCACTTCACTCAAATCGGTTATGACAATGAACTGCAGTCAGGTGGAGACCTCGATGAAGACAAGGGTATGCAGATGAGTTTCCCTGAAACTGTTTCTGACAGTTTGTGCAGAAATCCTTTGGTTGTGCAAACCGATTCCTGCAGCAGCTGTCTGGGGGGCTGGCAATCTTGGATGTGAAGATGCTGGATGTGGAGGCCCTGGGCTGGTTTTGTTACATGTGGTCTGCAATTGTGAGGCCAGTTGGATGCACTGCCAAATTTTCTGAAACACATTTGGGGACTGCTTGTGGGGGAGAAATGAACATTCAGTTCACAGACAACAGCTTTGGTGGACATTCCTGCAGTCTGCATACTAATTGCATGCTCCCTCAAAACTTGCAACATTGTGCTATGTGATAAAACTGCACATGTTAGCGTGGCCTTTTATTGTGGTCAGCCTAAGGCACACCTGTGCAATAATCATGCTGTCTATTCAACATCTTGATATGTCACACCTGTGAGTGGATGGGTTATCTTTGCCAAAGAGAAGTGCACACTAACACAGATTTACACACATTTGTGAACAATATTTGAGACAAAAAGGCCTTTTGTGTTCATAGAAATAATCTTAGATCTTTGAGTTCAGCTCATGAAAAATGGGAGCAAAAACAAAAGTGTTACATTTATATTTTTGTTCACTCTAAGTTAGTAGTAATCAAATTGAAGGATTGCACGTTTCCTGTTGTCTTATGTGTCAGTTGCAACAAAGATTTTGTATAAACTTTTCAAAATATGTATTGTTACGTAAGAGACAAAAGGCAATTGCACAACTGCCTGCATTTCATGGCGACAGGTGATAACTATCGGGTGCCTGTTATTTCTCGGAATCATGCACCATGTTGTTATAGAGTGATACTACCATAAACTGTCTGTTATACAGTATTTAGTTTTTTCTAATCTTCTTTAACATTTGCATTGATTATTTTTAGGTGAGTGTAGACAATTATCATTTTATATTGTAAGCCTTACAGGATTTTATCTCTCATCACGTTCAGTGCAGGAACTGACACTATTTTTTTTATGTGTATCACACATATTAGTTTTATGTTGTATGTTTTCAAGAATGTCAAAGTCAAACTCCCTCTCCTCTCTGCCTGACTGGCCAAAACTAATATTATTGTTTGAGTTGGTACCATTTAGGCATGAGGAATGCACGTCAGAGTTTAAGAAAATAGACTATAACATTTATATAACAATAAATAAGGGAGAGCAAATATATGCAAAATGAAGAAAAAAAAAGAACTACAGGCAGCATGATTAACAGAAAAATTGTGTAATAAAATGCAAGTGTATTTTATTTCTGACAGCCAGGAATGAGCTAATAAAAAAGCATGCCAAAAACTACATTCACTACATGATGAAATGCTATCAGTGGTAATCTTATCATTTCAATGACTATGTACTCTGGAGGTAAACTAATCCATCCTGGCTTACAGCCTTGGTCATCATGGGAAGACACAAACATTATCTGGTCCACTGTTTTTGGAGATCCAGATCTCCTGCTCCCATTAAAGGTCAGCCCAATGGGATTCACACCGACATCTGTCGCCTTCGGCTGGGACCTTTGTTTTGATTTTAATCTTATTTCATTAGTATCAAAAGTTAGAAATGAAAAGCATGCAGACAGGCATATGGGGGTGGGTGGGGGGTCGTTCTCAGAGGGAAGGGCTGGATGTGCTGACCTACATCAGCCTAGATGATGAGAGACAGAACTAAATAAATGTCCGTCCCTTCCTTGTGTCCCTTCCTCCGCTGCTGGGAGGGAGCGCCATGCTAATATGCTAACATGCTAACCAAAAACATGCATGTTAGGCTGCCTTCAGGTCCAGGCCTCCATAGTAAAAGAGATCTGTGATCTCAATGGGATATGTCTGGTTAAATAAAGGTTAATGAATAACTCCCTCCGTACTTTATTGACTGATCTAGTTTATGCTGGTGAAGATTCTGTCATCCAGGACATGATAAAATCAAAAAAGGTTCAATACAGAATCAACTGGACTTTATTT
>JARVGV010000111.1:20733141-20748409 GCA_031762435.1 Hypsolebias longignatus | reverse complement strand
ACATAGTTCAATCAGACAAGATATATATGTTGTGCCATTTTATGCAAAGTTCAAATTTCATGTCAGTGGTCCTTTAATGTTCTCTGTTGCCTTTTCCACCAGCAAAAGCAAATTCTAACTAATTTTTCTTGGCTTCAAAGTTGACCAACTGTCATGAGAAGTCTATACTAAATAAAGTATGTTCAGTTTTATAAACGTAAAATGAGAAGTGATTGAAAAAAAAAAAAGTTTACTTTTTATCATCTTGGGGGCCGGATACGTTGACAAGGGCCGTATTTGGCCCACGGACTTTGACTGTGACAAATGTGGAAACCTATTTTTCAAGTAATCTACAACATTGTTTTGTTCTGAAAAAGTTTTCTTTTTTATTTATTTATTTATTCTCTCTCTCTCTCTCTCTCTCTTTCTAATATGATTCGCAACAGGTTCAGTCTTAAGTTGTTTTGGATCTTATGTTAATTATTTTAACCGTTATTGTCTGTGCATTTTTAAATAATTATACAATGCTGAAGTTGCATAAATCTTGACAAATGTTTGGGTTTGAAAGAAACGTTTAATGTTTCTGTAGGTCTTATCAGGTTTGAACAGGTCAGAAGTTGCACATAATGAGCTTATAAAACAGGTTCATGTGGTTTCTGTCTTTAATGAACTTCTCGTATTGGGCTGCTAAAAGGCAGGCATTATTGTCATGAAAGTGGTTATGTACTTTGAGAAAATAATACAAAAAGACAATTTGTGGATTTGAGAAGTGTTTTATAGGGATGGTTAAAAAAAAAAAAACACAAAAAAAAATTGTTTTAAATGTTTGTGTTTTGTAACTTGACCAGTCTGATATCCACAAAAGCATTTAGTCACTGTAAAGCAAAAGGAATAACACAAAAATACATACTGTAACATTGTGTCATGTTGTCTCATTGCAGGATTAGTGAAGTAGAGCCAAAGTATTATGCAGATGGAGAGGATGCCTACGCCATGAAAAGAGACCTGGCACATATGGCCGACGAGGTGACGTTACCTCTCTGAAAGTTGTCAGTCTCGTTCCTTTAATATGATTTTGAGTGAATCTCAGATAAGCAGATTTTTGTTTTGAAAGTTTTTCTCCCTTTGCATCCTCTTGCAGCTGAGGAAACCTGGAGTCCGTGTGTCGAGTCAAGACGTCCTGTCTGGCCAGAGCCCGTCAGGCTCCGGAGATCAGGAGAGAGAAAGTGAGAGGGACAGCGGAGGAGAGAGCAAAGAGCAGAGTGAAGTCAGCGAGGCAACAGAAAGCACAGACGTTAAAGATTCTTCATCTGATTCACAATGACGCTGCAGTTCTACCCGTTTTTAAAAGCATCACCTTTTAACTCACTTTGTGGCTGTTTCTGGTTTTACAGACTAGTTACTTGAGCATCAAAACCACATCTCCAGTTTTCTTAATTTGTGTATTTTTTCTGCTGTGATTAACAACAAGACTTGGATTTAAAATCATATTCTATCTAAATTAAACAGAAATAATTCGTCTACTTTTTGTTGGTGCTAAAGGTCTGTAACATCTTTGCAGTGGAAGACATCATAGACTTTTTAGTTTGTAAACGATGTGACTACAAATAAAATATTCAATATTCAAACTTTACTTTTGGTCTCAGCTCTTGAACAAGGGAATAGATCTATAATTTATAAGTTCTGAGAAGACCTCAGATCACCTGCATAAAACTGAGCTGTCTTCAGTTTGTTTTTCAAAACAGAGCAGACCACACCAAAAATGCTGTTTTCCAGCAACAAGTTTTCAAAGGCCATAAACAATACCTTAAAACTTGGTCGCAAGACTTTCTTTGTCAGAAAACTTGAGTTCAGATCAAGGAGTTGAGTTTAAATTTAATGATAAAAAGGTAGGTGTAACCTGTGGGGTCAAAAAATAAGCATACGTTGCATTCACTAAAAGGTGATGGAGCAGCGACGTCATGCTACACGCTGAACAAATTACCTCACTGCAGTCAATGTGAAAACAAAAAAGTTAAAAACAGCCACAACTCTTCTAGAATCTAAAACCAATATTTTTAATGCAGGACATCCATACTTGAAAGCACGGAAGAGGTCGTTATGCGGTGTGGTTGCTTCATCATCTCTGGTGTTCGAGGCCGTGGAAAAACGAAAGAATAAAAAATTTAATTAGCGCAGCAAGAAAATTGTGAGACATTAAGTAGGATTGTAACCTAAGGAGCAACCCAACAGCACTTAGCAAGAATAGTGCATCGCACTCGTGTTACAGTCAGTCTGGAATCCTCAAATAACCGAACACATGTTTATCCATAGATGGATGACTATTAATGCAAGAAAGAAATGTAATGAAAAGTCAAAGGATGTCCGACTACTCCAGTAAAACCTGTTTGCATGAGGTGAACATCTAAGATCTTATTGTGTATACAGTATATTGTAAGGAGATGGTACAAAATCACTTTAACCTTGAAAATAAATAAAAAAAACTAAATGAACTTTGGTGCCTCCTAGAGTTTGGATAAAATATTCCATGACATACATTACATTATACTGTATACTCCAATAAACCCGAGGTCCAATACTGAGAACATGTTTCTAAACACTAACAAAATGCGTTGATCACAAAATAAACTTAATGATTTGAACAATTATTACATTTTAATGGGGTCTTTAATGACACACCAAACTGTGCAAGAGCTATTTAAATGGAGCTATAGTGTATAGAGGTTCAAATAAATCATATTTAACCCTTGTTGAAAGGTGTGTTTAGATGAGATGGCTCCATATATTCACTGAGGAAGAGAGCATCATGTTCTGTGGTGCCGGCTCTTGAGATCCTCATCAAAAGGCAAAACATTGAAAAAGCTTAACATTTTACAAAAGAAGCTTTAATTAACCAAAATAAACATTTCATGGAGTAAATCTAAGATGTAGTTAAGTGAACCTCATCCTTGTTTACATCGGAGCTTAAAAGTGGAGCAGAACTGCTTTAAACCAAAAGGACAAATTATGAAACCACAAAAAAAAAAAAAAAAAAAAACTGCAATGCATTTCCTGCAAAAATGCAGTGTGAATGCCCATTGCAGAAAAACCTCCTGAGAAACAACTGCATTTAGCTAAATGCTGAAATGTAGCTGAAATGGAAGAACAAGCCTAATTAGAAGAAAGCAGAAAGAACACATAGGAAATATGTTTAATAACCAGAAATTAGCAAAAAAAATTAGGAAATTGGCAAAAAAACAAAAAAGGCTGAAATTAGTAGAAATGGCTGAAAAGAAGCTGAAAATAAAGAACTATCAGAAGGAAGAGGAAAGAGTTGAAATGAGCTAAACAATGCGGAATTAGCTGTAAAGGCTAAAATGAGCAGAAAAACAGCTAAATATTAGTTGAAACTGCAGGAAAAACAGCGGAAACTAGCATAATTAAGCTGAAAGGAACATAAAAAGTTGAAATAATCAGAAACAAGTTAATAACTGTAGGCTGAAATGATCAGAAATGACCACAAAAATAATTGAATTTCTCTGAAAACAGCCATAATTAGCTAGAAAATGATAAGTAGCTGAAAAGGTATATGTAAACTTAAATTAGCAGAAGAAAGTAGAAAACACATTTGCCTAATTATGCTGAAAAAGGCAGAACAAAAAAAAAAGAAGTGGAAATTATCTGAAAAAAGATTAAATTAGCAGAAAAAAAGAAAAAAAAAGAAAAGAAAACAGGTGAACATTAAAAAGGCAGAAAAAAAAACTTAAATTGCCGGAAAGACGTGGAGAGAGCACATTTTCACTGAATTAAGCAGAAAAAGTTGTAATTAGTGCAACAAATCTGGAATTAGCGGAAGAGCTAAAATTAGCATAAGCATTAGCTGAAATAGCTGAAAAACCTGAAACTTGCAGAAATAAGCTGAAAGGGAAGCTGAAATGAGCAGAAAGTAGCTGGAAAAAAGTTTAAATTTGCACACGGAACCTGAAAGAAGCTGAAGGAGAACAAATTGTAAATGTGAGCAGTAAAAGGGGAGTGGTGGCGCAGAGGTTAGAGATGGTGGACCTGTGATCGGAAGATCGCTGGGTCAAGCCCCAGTACTGACAACATCAAATAAATAAATAAATAAATAAATAAATAAATAAAAAACGTGGGTGGAAAAAAAAAAGGTGAAACACCCACACCTGCCTCCACCCTCATTCACCCCACCGGCCCCTGAGCAAGGCCCCCAACCCCCACCATCTGCTCCCTAAACAGGTCTCTCTTGAAAATGAGTTCTCATAGCTCAATGAAACTACAGTACCTGGATAAATAAAGGGTAAATGGGAAAAATAAAATGTTGTAAACAGATCTAAAGATATGGATGTCAATAGTGTGAATGCTTCATGAGCGTTCACACAATAAAGGGAAGTGTGCAGAATGAGTCCTCTGCAGCAGTGACTGAAAAGTGTCAGTTAGGAGAAACTTTAATGTGCTTGTGCAACAAGGTCCAAACTGAAGGAGGAAGGAAACGGCTCAGAACGTGATGCATGGCAGATAACAAATGATGGCCAGCAACCTTTCAGATTTTATTTCAACCAGCTCAGTTTAACACCTTCATGTAACACTTCAGCTCGATGGAGAAGAGACAACGAAGCATACCATGAGTCATGAAAACTTGCATATCTTGAGCTTCTCTTATTTGATGATGCAAGAAGACCCTGAGAGCTTCTAAAGCAGCTGATTTCATTCAGTCACCGGGAAACAACCAGTGAGGATGGAGCAATTAGTGGGCACAGCTGCATGATTGGAGTGAAACTGCTGGAGCTCAAGAGGCAGCAAGAAAAGAAAGAGGAAGGGGGCTTGACTCTGAACAAGGTTTCTTTTTCTCTCTTGCTCGTCACACTCGCACAATCACGCATCGAGGCCTCAAACTGTATGTGTGAACGAGATCAGGGGTGAGAAAGAGAGAGCAGTAAAGCAGCAAGTGTGTGTGTGAGAGAGAAAGAGTCACAGAGATGAGCTCTACTCCACCCACATCCATCCATGTCCAATGTGAGGGGGAAGTGATATCGCTCAGAGTTTACTGTGCTGCAAACTGGCATCATTTAGCTGCTTGAGTCAGGAGAAGAGGCCAGTGGGCACATTTCTTCATAAGGTAATACAAATGTTTTTTCCCCTCCTGGTTCTAAACCTTTAATTATCTTTGTCCAACCAGAGCAGAATGTTTTAATGCGTTTCATTAAGATTTGACAGCTCGGACAGTGCTGATGTGTAAATTAACTACAGTACCATTAAGGTTTAAGGTGGTTTTTGGTGAAGTATTGTAGTAGATTGTGATTTGCTGGTGATCATACAGTGAAAGAATGAGAGCGCTGAAGGAAAAGGACGACGTGTTCCAGAAAAATGAGTTTTTTTAATAACTCAAAAGTGCAAGTCGTTTTTTTTTTATTTTTTTTTTTTTTTTTTAAGCAGGTCATTTAATGTCTGAACTGAAAAGCAAAGAGAGCACAATGAGGCTGAAGAGATGTTTGCTCTTTACAAAAACTGCAACAAACAAAGGGGGAAGTCAAAAGGTGCAGACAGGATCATGGTAACAGTTGTTATTTTATGATCCACTGACTAAAACCCCACTCTTCCCCTTTTAGGATTTGTCTGTGCATAAAAGCGTCGCCTGAGTGACTCAGTGGTTTGTGAAAAGCACCACATTTTTAAGCTAATGTCTTCATTTCCCACGGCTTTCACATTGTTTCTGTCAAACACCAAATGATGGCAAACAAGAATTTCTTCCTCGGACATCTGTTTAATCTTTTAGAAGCCAAGTCAAAGAGAAAATTTGCCCCGTATCTGCAGAAGAGTCAAACCACCTACTGGTAGTTCTGCAACTCTGTAGACTTGAGCTTCACTGGCAGAACCACCTGTGGTCTTTCACCGCAAACGTCCCCGCAGAGAGTTTTGTGCCTCTTGCTTCAGACCTATTTATAGGGCAGCTAAGATGCGAGAGCTATTTCGGCTGCGTTGTTGCAGCTCTGCAGCACGACTGGTGCAGCAGGCAGAGCATGCCAACTGCCTCTCTGGTCGTCTGCCACTCAGGAGAAGCAGCACGGCAGCGGGCGGCCAGTCTTCAAGGAAGATGTGTTACAGTAAGACGACCGAGCTGTTTGTGTGTTTGTGGCAGCAGGAAGTTGCTGTGGTTGGTTGGAGTCGATGACAGTTTGTGAAGAAGCAGTGGCTTTGACTTCTGTTGTCGCCCTACTGCCCAGCGACATGAACAGAGCTGCTCATGTAAACCAAACACTAAATGTGATTTGCGTCCCAGAATTCAATCCTGTTGGAGCGACGATGAGTTCCCACGTGAAGCTGAGGAAGGAGAGGGCTGGCGCTCTGGACTACGACACGCAGATTAAAGGTATTTGAGCCGTTCACCAGCTTGTGAAGTTCCTCACCCTGCACAACAGCTCGCAGCAGGATGGGGTTGACAGCTGGTCTATCTCCCCCTTCCTCTTTTCTCTTTCAGAGATCCGTTGCCAGCTTGTAGACCAACTGAAGGTGTTGGATTTGCAACTTGAGCAGAAGACCCAGCAGCTGCAGGACATGGCCGACTACCTGCGGCGAAGGGGGGAGATTGAGAGCGAGTATGCCCGCTCCCTGGAGAAACTTGCTGAAAGGTTCACTTTGAGGATTAAAAGGTACGGGAGGCTCCAGCCTGTGAGATGTTCATTTGAGCCAGCTGTTTGGTGATCATCATCTTGCCTCTGGGTTCAGGAAGGACCCCAGTACTCACTCGGTGTCCCAGGTTTGGGTGACTCTGCTCTCCCAAACCCGGCAGGAAAGCAAGGACCACAGTGGACTCAGTGAAAGTTGCAGCAGCCTCCTCATCCAGCCCATCGTGCACTGTCTGGAGTGCACTCAGCGCCTCGCCAAAAAGGTGCAACGATCCAACCAACCTGCAAAATAAGAGCTTGACTTTATGTCGTTGGTGCTCTGTTCTGTTTGGGATGTGCCATCTGTGATGTTTTGTCTCTGCAATCTGTTTCCAGAGCAAAGACATCTGTGCTCAGTTACAAGACGGACTACTCAAGGTCACCACAGAGCTGCAGACTGTAAGAGATGAACCACAACAACGTCTGTTTTTCTTAAAAACAAGCAAAGAGAGGAAGAAAACAAAACCCGCCGAGCTGTTTGTGTGTGTGCAGGCACGGCGGACGTATTACCAGTACCACTCTGAGTTTGTGTGTGCAGAGGGGAAACTGAGGGAGGCGGAGAAGCAGGAGGAAAGGCAAAAGCAGAGCGCCGCCAAAAAACTGGAACGACTGATAGAAAAAGTAGACGAAACCAAGTGATTGGCGCACGTGCGCGTTTCTTTTTAAAACGTTATTTCATCCTGATGTTTCCATCTCACAGAGACAAGGTAAATGTCAAGAGATCCAGCTGAAGTGCAGCAAAGCCAGGAACGACTACCTCCTGAACCTGGCCGCAGCCAATTCCTCCATGAACAAGTACTTCCTTCAGGACGTCACTACTCTCATAGACGTGAGATCCACCAGCCTGGTCACTCGCCACCACTTAGCTCCAGGTGTTGTCTGAACATCTGTCTTCTCCCGCAGTGCGCAGATGTGGGGTACCATTTCTTTTTGGGCAGGGTTACGCAGGCCTACCTGTCTCGACGGCTGCGGGCCCAGCAGAACTTGAGCTCGGGGCTGCAGCAGCTCCAGGAGGCCGTGTCTGGGCTGGACCAGAGCCGAGACAGAGACACCCTCATGCAGGAGAACTACAACATCTTCGCCATGCCCCTCCGGTTCCCCTATCAGCCCCATGAAGGGGACCAGGTGTGTGTTTTTTTACATCGCTTCATGTAGATGAATGTATTTGTGGAGCAGCACAGTTCAAGGTTTCGTTGTCGCACAGATTTCTGAAGTTCGTGCCGGCTGTGAAACCAAGTGTGAGATGGAGACTCGGTTCAGACAGATACAAACCCGACTGAAGGCCGTCACACAAGAAACTGAAGAGGTAAAGAGCTCTGGCACTGCTTAACGCCTCATTAGTTAGATTTCTGTTTATGGACATAATGATCACTGGTTCTTACCTTAAAGTAAATAGACAAAATAAAATAAAAATAGGAGAAAATAAAAAAGTCATGTTTAGTTACAACGTTTGGAAGTTTTGCCAGTTGTGGATCCCCTGATTCTGATGATGGCAGCCTCTTGTTTGAATCTGCTTTTCTTTTCTGAAGTTTCAGTCTGACAGACCATCTGAAGTTTCTTCAACTTGTAGGAGGTTCTCCGTTGCAGTGGCAGTCTGCACTCGGCTCAGAATTCTGCGTATAATGTTAGAAACTGGAGATTGTCTGGCTGCAGAGGAAATGTAAAGTTGCACATTTCTGAAACTGCTGCTTAAAATAAATGGTGTGTGGGGGGGGTGTTACAATATACAAATTGTACAGAGCGCTGCTAAAGAAGAAGTGAATGTCTGAGGCTCTTTTTGACTTTAGGACGTTTTTACAGCATAAAATGGACATGAAGCATGTTGTGTTGGATGAACTGAGGTCTTGTTTAATACAAATTATGAGAATAACCAGGTGGTGCCTCATCAGCTGTAGTTGGTTCTCTGTCCTCTGACAGTCCAAAAACATGTTGTGTCGTGTGTGTGTGTGTGTGTTTGCAAGAATGAAAATCAGAATTTGGATGTATTTTGTCTGCTTGACTTTATGATGAACTGGTGACGTGTCCTGGTAAAAACAGCTGTTTTCTATGGAAACAAATCAGTCTCACCACAATAAGAATTAAAATAAAAAGTTAAACTTCCTTTCTGTACATTATGTATTTAACTACTTTTTGTTTTATCTTTTGCCTTTGTGTTCAACTTCTCCAAATTTCAGTACCCACCATTCAGCGTTATCTTTCAGTGATTTTGATAGTTATTTCATCATCTGGATGCAGTTTGACCCAGGCTGTTCAGCACAGAACCTGAAGTTCATCAAATAGACCAATCACAATCAAGACTATAGAAACATAAAATGAACCACAATTTTCTGACATTAATTAAAAAATTTTTTTAAATTAAAATGCATTACATTGAAAACCAACATTTAACAAGGATTCCTGAAAATTGGAATTTATCTCAGTGTTGCCAGATAGTGTTGATGGTTTCCAGTCCAAAAATCTGTTACAAACCATCACATCAGTGTATTTACTGTCTGAACATGAACACACATCAAGACAAGCCAAGGTAATTTAACAGTATGTGGCAAAATGCAACAAAATGCAACTCTTCCCAGAGTAAATCAAAATGAAAACCGCCCAACCTGGCAACACTGAATAATTTTCACTGCATTAAAGCTTTTTTATTTTTTTAATTTATTTGCTGAACTGATTCTTGAGTTTTCCAGTATGAGTTCAGGTTAAAAAAAATAAAATAAAAAAAAAACCATGAACTCAAGAATCAGTCCAGACTGCCTTTAAAAACGAGGGATGAACACGTTTTCTAACTTTCCTGATAGCCAAAGTCCAGATTAAGGATTTGTTCAAACTCCTACTGGTACTGTAAATATGTAGCTTTTTATATTAAAGACTCCAGAGCCAAAAGTTTAGAATAATTTTAAAGTGCAAACTTCCTAACAGATTAATGACGAACAAACCATGCAGCCTGTAAAGATTCACAAGAAAAAAAAAAAACTGCAAATTCAGCCACTTTAAAGGACGGAGAGAATAACAGGCTTAACTTGGATTTTGAGCTTTGCAATTTTGCAGAACTTAACAAAAACTTTTAACTAAATGAAAGAAATTAAAATAATTTAAAGAAGCACTTTTTATGAGAAAGCCATGGCAGCATCGTGTCCAGGGTTTTGAACACTTGTATTGTAGACTTGCATTTTAATCATCTGACTCATGTTCCAAGTTTTCCAACACATCATTTCACTTTTTTTAAAATTTCCTTTCGACTGTCCTTCAGGCGTGCAAGAACATGTCAAGGTCCCAGTCCTCCCTGCTGGAAGGCATGGGGGACGATGATCTGGATCCCAGCGGTGGTGCTCTGTCTCATGGGGGCAGCAATGAAAATCTGACCGTCAGGCCCAGTGTGGCCCGACGTAGGGCCAACCTGCAGGACATAGAAAACCTCTACTTTGCTGTAAGTCTTTTATTTATTTATTTTTTTTTAAGTAATAATTATGCTGCGTGTTGTCAGTGACTGTATGAAAAATGCTGCAAAATGACTGTTTGTGATTTTGGGTTACAGAAAGTTAAAGACTTTCTTGTTGGCAGCTCGCTGGTGTCGAAGCTCCAAGCCAAACACGACCTGCTTAAAGAGGCAGTGGAAAAAGGTATCGCTTCTGCATTTTGTCACATTCCAACACGACAAAACACTTTGTGCTGACACACGGGGTCATCTACAGTCAGCACCACTGAACTATGTTGTTCCGCTTTTGTCATGTTCACATTTTAATTTTCTTCCATAGCTGATGCTTCAAATGACGATAAGCCCAGGTATGATCAACATATTTAAAACTCTTATTTATCTGAAATGCATTGATTTGAGTGCAATACAAAAAATAAATGTAGAGGATTTCTCATCAGTTTATTTTCTCTGTGTTTTTCCAGACAGAGGTCTGTGCGGATCAGAAAGAACGCTTCGAGCGTCGGTTTGCTGCACAACCACAAACTTTTTGCTGGAGACATGTTGTCCTTCATAAAGGTACCAAAATATACCATTTTAACATTCAGCAATATTTAATCAACGTTAATCAGTAACAAACAAAAAAAAAAAAAAAAACCTCTATTGCATCCTTTTAACTTTATCATTAAATGTATGTTGTTTAGGCGTCGGGGCAACAGATTCCAATTGTGGTGGAAAGTTGCATCCGCTTCATCAACCTCTATGGTTAGTATTCAAGAATAAACAATTGGGAAAGTAAAAATTGAAGCTAAATTATTCTAAGAGTTGCTCAGTTTCATGTTGTCTTTTAGTTGGATGCAAATTTAAACAGATTGAAAAAAAAAAAAAAGGAACTTGGCATTTATTTTTAGCTTTTCTAGAGAAGTTCGCCACAAACTGAGGCCACAGTTTCTGCCACAAAAACTCATTTGCACGTTTTAAATTGAAACATGAAAGTCGCCCTCCACGTTGGAGGGATTTTAACATGTGTGTCCATCAGGGCTCCACCATGAAGGGATTTTTCGAGTGCCAGGCTCTCAGGTGGAGGTTAATAATCTGAGGGACGCCTTTGAGCGAGGTAGGCCTGTTTGTGTGCGAGCTGGAAAAGTGTGTACACGAATGAATGCTCGCTGTGGAGCATTAATAATGTGGGGCAGTGTGCCTTTGATGCCCCTGCAGGTGAGGACCCCCTGGCTGACTGCAGGCATGACCTGGATTCTGTGGCTGGAGTCTTGAAGCTTTACTTCAGATGTTTGGAGAATCCACTCTTCCCCAGCAGCAGCACCAGTCAGCTCCTCGAGTCTGCTCGTAAGTGTGTGTCGGAGTGTGTGTGAAAATGTGAGGAGTTTAGCACAGCTCATCCTTTTTTTTATCGCTTTTCCTCAGAAATAATGAATGAAGCAGAACGAGCAGCTCAGCTCAAGGCAGTTGTTTCTTCCTTCCCCGAGCCGGTCATTGTCGTCATGAGATACCTCTTTGCATTCCTTCATCAGTGAGTACTGTCGCATGTCACTTTTCTACAAAGACGTGTTCTGTCTAGACAATAAGCTGCAAATTAAGCAACTTTATCTATAATCTAGTCTGACTTTTTGAAGTTTTTCTTTAAATGTTAGTAGTTGGGCAACAGCAAAATGATTTCAGGAAGTTATTTTTACAGTTTACAGGAACCGTCTTCTCACATCGAGATCTGAAATGCTAAATATATATTTTTAAAGAGAAACCACTTGTTGTGCGATAATTCAAATTTGGCAGCCCCCCTTGGCCCCATCAGTACTTCACAAAGTCTCAAGTCATCTACTATTCTGTGAGGCAACATCTGCACATCATAAGAAACCCCTTGTGGATTAAACATTTAGATTTGGGAGCTGCAGTGACTGAAGTTACGTTAGAAGAGCTCTATGGTTAGATGAAGCCATAAAGAACTTCAGCATTGGAGGAAGTGAGTTAACATGTGTCTCCCAGCCAAAATGTTATCATTCAAAAAAACTACAAAATGCAGCACAAGTGCAAACGGTGCAGATGTTGACCTTCTTCAACATGTTCATGATTCAAAGTTTAAAGAGTGTGACTCTTCCCTTTTTTAAAATCAATATGAAGTGTAAATGGTTTAATTTTATCCCCCGTCTGCCACCTCCGTTCCACTTTTTCCCCCTTCAGTGTGACTCAGTACAGTGACGAGAACATGATGCAGCCTTACAACCTGGCAGTGTGCTTTGGCCCCAGCCTGGTGAGGGGAGAGCAGGACGTCGACGTGGTGGCCCTGCAGCCTCTGATCAACGCTCTGGTGAAAAGCTTCATTCTTCAGCACGAAAGCATCTTCCCCAGTCAGACTGAAGTGCAGGGGCCGGTGTATGAGAAGTGCATGACGCTTGAGCAGGACGACTGGTATGTTGACGTGTTGGACACCGCAGACAGCAGTACCTGCATCACTAACAGGTGTGGGTGTCTCTCTTTCAGTGAGGCTATTATAGAGGAAGGGGAAGCAGAAGCAGAGTACAGCTATTGTAAAGATGGTGAGAAATTATTTTTCCCGCCAGAAACGAAACACAACTTTTTTTAAACGCATTTGAAATGTGTTTTGCTGCAGATTCTGAAGCAGGATCCTTGGCTGAGAATGGTCAGACGAAGATGGAACGTCCTCGAGCTCACAGCAGCGGCTCCTTGGATTACAGCAACGTACCAGCCGGTGGAGATGTCTCCTCAGCTGGAAGGATGTCTCTTCTGATACCGGTTGGACTGCCAGTCATGCAGAAGAAACCACCGTCTCCGAACTACCTGTGCAAGGAGTGAGTGAAACGGCTTCATCTGAAATAACTGCAGAAATAGTTTTTAAAAATAGTATTTTAAAAATGAGATTTTTTTTAAATGGTAAAACTATTGTCTCTTCTTGCCTTTTTTTTAATTTAATGTTAGGTTTAAATGGATTTGTCTTTTTTAGAAGGGCTCTGTCTGTCTGTATGTGGTTTCTATTTTCCATGTCCTTATGCATTTATTATAAAGTCATTTAAAGTTAGTCATGGCTTTAAACCATCTACTTTTCATTCAGTAGCCTCAAACAAGGAGCAGGGCTCATAAAGACAGCTGATGAACATCAGCTAACAAGGAGAAAGGTTGTTTTTCCAACATCCTGAAGATCTTTATTTGCACAATAAACCAAATCTGCACAAAATCGCAATAAAAAATATGAGTAAAAGTATGAATGGATACTAAAATATGTTTTAAACAAAAGTCAAATTAGTTTGCATCATAATAACTTTAAAGAAACAACCAGGAACTGTTAAAAAAAAAGGGGGGGGGGGGGGGGTTTGAAATAATGTTTTCAATAAAAAAAGTAGAGATGGACATTTATTTAATTTTTTTCATAGAATTTTAAAGGCGTGCACAAAATATCAATTTATTTTATAATTTAAGCATAGTTTTTGCTTTATTTATTTTTTATTTTTTTTACTGTTGCATGATAATGTACAGATCTGTTTTCAAAATGTCAATTTTCATTTTCTATCCAGATTCAAAAGATAATTTTCTTTTTCCTGCAGAATCAAAGGTTCATCCTCAGAAGACATCGGTGTTAAAGTGGACAAGGTATGTCTTGTGATTGTTCTTTTTAGATATTTGTTTATTTAGAATTGGATAAGGAATAAATCTAAAATTTTATACAGAATCAGCTGCTTGGACATTAGTTCAACTCAAATGACTTTTTTATATACTACTGTTAAATTAGAGGAAATAAAAGGATAATGTTCTAGTTTTTTGTGATCATGAGCCACAGTTCATTTTGAATGTTCCCTTTTGTTTTTCTGTCATCCCATCTGTGTCATACTTAAGGAGGTGTGTCGCCAGATGCAATCAGTCTTCAAGGAACTCCTTTCCCGACAGCCTCTGCAGGAACCCTCCTGCTCCTCCTCGCTACCTTCTGCTCAGACTCAACAGAAAAAGGGGAAGCGAGAGGGCCGGAGGGGGAGGGGGAGGGGGGCCAGGCTTTTCAGAGCAGCTGACCCACTGGACTGAGAGGACTCACATCAGAGGAAGAGGAGGGTGCTGATGAAATCTGAGGGGCAGTCTGAACAGCTCTGACAAAAGCTTTCAGCACTCAGAGACTGGAAAACTGAAGTCTGCCGACACAGAGACCCTTCTCCCTCGACTGGTTTAGGATTATTTCATCTGAGTGGCTCCTTCTTCAAAATCCCTCTGAGACACGAGTTTATACAGTAAATCCCTGGAGGGACTGCAGACCTGCAGAGAGAAATAAAATCTGTGAATTACTTGAAACACATGTCTGCAAAATGAGACGGTGCTGCTGTTTGACTGAATCTGTGAAATGCAGCCGCTCTGAATTTACAACAGTTTTCAGTCATTTTTATTGAGCACAGCCTTCAAGAACAAAGACTTGTTCAAAATAGGATTAAAACCCTTAAAGAATGCTGTGAATGAATACAGGCAGTTGGGTCAAATTAATTTGACTTGTTTCACACTTTAATTTGCCTGCACATGCACAATAAATCTTTTTCTCACTTTATTTGAAAGTAGAGGGAAATCTTAATTTAATCACCACAGTTTTGTTTGACAAAACTCTTTAGAAATGTATTTCCTGTCACACTTACTTGAGCTTTTATTGTTGTTACCTTCAGCTTGAAAGAGGCACGTCCAGAAAGTTTTTAAAGAGGCCAGACGGGAGTTACTGCTGATTTTAAGGTGGCACACTAAAACCAACAGCTGTTTTATTATACTGTTGCATGAACTGTTAGAAAGTTTTAAAAGATTAGCACTTATGTTGACTGGTTAATGTGTAAGGGTTTTATGACTAACTCGTACAACTCAGCCATCTACTAGTTTGGTCTGCAGCAAGACCACTGACTAGTATGGCTTCTGCTTAAACTAGTTGGGCAAAAGTGCCACCAGATGATGAGAAAAAAATAAATTACAAGTAAGCGTGCAAAAGTAGTTTATGTGAAGGTAAAAAGAGTAGTAAGTCAATTCAAGTAAATTTTATTTCTATAGCATATATATATAGCTGGATTTAAATATGCAGCGTTGGCAAGACTTATAAATTTAATTTGTGGATATTTATGTATGGTATTAATGACAAAAACATAAATACAGTACTGTACAGTAATTAAATGATGTAACTGTAAAAAGCACAATGGAACTATATATATATATATATATATATATATATATATAT
>JARVGV010000111.1:20709551-20721541 GCA_031762435.1 Hypsolebias longignatus | reverse complement strand
GGCTGTGGCTGAGTGGTTAGAGCAGTCGTCCTCCAATGCAAGAGTTGGGGGTTCCATTCCACCAGCAGTCACATGCCGAAGTGTCCCTGGGCAAGACATTGAACCCCTCGATGCCTCTGATGTGTGTCCCATTGGTGATAAAGCACTGATTATTCTCTTTATATCATAGAGTAATGTATGAATGGGTAAATGAGGACACAGATTGTAGTGTAAAGCACTTTGAGTATCTTGATAAGAAAGGTGTATTTGCAGTCCATTTAAATAAAATGACAATGTAAAAATACAGTAACGTTTTGAATAAAATATAAAATGTGTATTTTTTTATACTGAAAGACTGAAATATTTAACTTTTTTGGATTGTTTTAGTTTGTTTATCATAGAAATTTACTGTGATTGATGGATGAATGAATGGATGGATGGACAGACAGACCATAAAAGACCTGTATAATAAAGACTGAATGAATAAAGAACAGAACTCAGTTAAAGAAAACATACCAGTCTGCATCAATGTATTTTTTTTTTAAGTTTTCACATTATTATTATGACAACCACAGCTGCAGATATTTTTTTTTATTGTAAATGCCTTTTTTTTTTTTTTTCATTGTGTTTAAAATACTTCAGTTTGGAGAAGTACAGTTTAAGAAGGAATGGGTTACTGAGCTGACATGATAGATTGTTTTCTGGTAGCTGGTCCAATCATTTTGTTCACTCACTCACTGTAAAATGGATTAGATTGTGAATAAGTGGGTAGTTCGAACCATTGACATAAAAACTATGGCCAAAACATCATCCGTTTATTGTTCAAAACCGAAGCAGACAACATGGGGTTTTTAGACACAGCCACGTTGTATTTGTTGAGTCAGTCTGCAACACATGAGACTGAAAGGCCCACCAACTCTCCTACACACAACCACTGGGATTTATGTGGATCAAATAACTAACTATATATAAAAAATATTATCTGTACACACAGCAGCAATATGAAAACTATACAAACCAACAGAGGTCAACTTCAGGAAGAAGTTTTTGTGCTTTTTGTTAAGACTAAACCCTTGCCATTTATTTATAGGACTTTAAACTTATACTTCAGCCAGCCTACAGGGGGCGATCACACTGTTTTAGCTTCAACTTCCACATTATGCTCCTCTGTCTGGATATGAATCTACGGTACGTTGATGGTTTGAAGAGAGCACGTGTTAATAAACAAGACGATGTGGTTGAACAGGGAACACACTGTACAGTAAATATGATGAGAAGATGCAAAAAAGAGTAGTCTTTATTGTGACGTTATCAAAGAAGATTTAATATCTTAAGTGGGTGAGGCTTTGTAAGACCTATAAAGAGTGGATTGGGAATCAGCTGCATGCACTTTACACACAGAGGAGCCTCGTGGTTTTTCAGTAGCAACACTAGTGTGTCATTACCTCACCATTCCTTATTCTAACCAGATTGACTAACGATAGTCTGAGCTGGGTCAAGGCTACAATACTGTCAAAAAAACAGCTTCAATCTCAAAATTGTCAAAGCACTTCATGTGAATGCTTAAAAAATATACATCAGTTTTGTGTAGCATGGTTATTTCACCAGAAACATTAAAAAACCCATGTAGAAAGTGCCCTCAGATAACCACATAATCTTTTTTAAACATCCATGTAATGTAAACCTGAAGATGATGGTTTATAAAATATTATGAACCAGAATAAAAAAAAATAAAATTAAATTTGATTTTTTTTTTTTTTTTTTTTTTTTTTCATGGCATCCTGTCTCACTCATCATTCTGATCAGAATTAAACTCTATTTGTCCAAACTGATGTCATTCAAAAAGTTATCTGCAGCAGGTTAGATATTAAATGCTTTCAACCTAAAAAAAATCTGAAATATCCCTTTAAATATCTGTGAGTCTTTGGTTTGACAACATTGCAGCTTCAGATAAACAATCAGCTTTTATAAATAAAGTGTAATAACATTTAATGTGCCATACATGTTCAATAAATAAACTTTACATTGTTTGTGCTGCACATGGAATGTTACAAAAAGTTTTCATTCCTTTCTCAATATACATAACGTTTGCATTTCTTACTTCCAACAGTTCATAAGGTTGTTTAGTGCGACGTATATTGTGTGTTTGCACAACAAGCAGTCACATAATTGAGAATCACTTGGTTGTGGATAATCTGTTTGTTCTTCTTGATTTATTGCCCTCTTCTGTTTGTTTGAGGATGTGTGGTTTTATTTCTTCTTCTATATATTAATCCACAATATTGAAGCTCCTGGCAAGGCTGTGTCTTAACTCCAGCTCTCTGCTCTTTCCAACAAATCCCCAAAGTCCAAATTTAATATAATCTCAGCCTCCAGTTTCTGCTTTTAATCGTTTTTCCTCAATATGACACATTTTGTGCATATAATTCTGCAGCATTCCTTTTCACTGCTGTTTGTTTTGCTTTCCGTCCAAAGCTCTGCTGTTCTGTATATTACATGTGAGGTTATTAATGCAGCAATGCATCCTTTGCATTCCTGGTGCTCTGCTTTGTCAGAATCAGTCAGTGTTTTCTTTTTTTTTCCCGCTCATGAATTGCTGCTCAGCTCAGGAGCTGCTGAAGTGAAAATCTCTTGACTTTCCAGGTCATCTTGCATTTCAGCTGCACTGAAAGGTTGGCTTGCACATGGTGTTGACACCTCCAATGACACCCATCCTTTACTGGAGAGGTGGGGCAGACAGGTGATAACAGATGAGTGTCCTGCTGACAAAACAGCTGTTCAGTGGAGTTGCAAACATCTGGTAGAGGTCGAGCTCTTATCAAGCTGTGGTGCTGTATCCGGTGACAGCAGCAGCAGTGGATCAGTGTGCAGTGGCACGGCACGGCAGCTGGTGCATTTCCTGGCATGTCTCGGTGTGAGTTCCCGTCTCCTCCCCCCCTGTCCTGTCAGTATTGTGTGTCCTTGGTGGTGGAGGTGTGCGTGGCGGTGGAGTCGTCTGGCAGGGAGCCCCGCCGGCCGAGTCGCGTCCGACAGTGGAGCAGGTTTTGAAGCTCTCTGGACACGCTGCTGGAAAAAGCCGTGTAGATCCACGGGTTGGTGCATGAGTTCAAGCTGGCCAGCAGCATCAGGATAGTGAAGGCCACGCCTGCTGAGAACACAAACGCACAAACATCATAAACACACATGATCACTTTCAAAGATGAGTCCAAAAATAACACAACATTAGCATATTTCTCAGCACCTTCCATGCCAATTCCAAAGTAAAATTTGTCAAATGGTGAGAAAATGTTTAAGCCACTGGTGTCGAAAGTGCGGCCTGAGGGCCATTTGTGGCCATTGGAGTGATTTTGTGCAGCCCACAACTGCAGTTTAAGAATTTTGACCAGCAGGCTTAAGAGGTCGATGCAGATTTTCTGCAAATTTGTTGATTATCATTTGTTATATACGGTAATGTTTAGGTTTAACAGCAAAACGGGTGAAAAAATGTTTTCAAAATTAGCAACATTAAGCAAAATACAAACCTTTGGCTACTTTTTATTTTCACTTCATGGTACAAAGCACCCAAATATTTACTGATTTCTACTAGAACAGAGACTTTTAGATAATACAGTAATTCATAAACTTGTCAAAATATTGCAGTTGATAAAATAATCAAGAGGGAAACTGGACATTTTAAATTAATATAACATGGTATCATCTGCATACGAGCTGATCAACTTTATTAAACCTTCTGTGAATCTGTTGTAGTGACTGATAGCTGGATGATTTTTTTTCAGAACTTCAATCAGCCTTTTGGGCTGTCCATGGTCCAAAAGGCTGATTTCAAAAGGACACTTACTCAAATTATGCTTTTTTTTTTGTTGTTGCTGAGAACAGACTAAAGTGAACTTTCCAAACACAAGAAAACAACAAACATAGACCTAACAAATCAAATAAATTTCATAATTTTAAATAAAAAATAATTTTAGTGCTTATGAGGCTTTTAATGTTTTGGATCTACAACAATTTAAAACGCTCCACTAAAATGAGTCAACTTTTGTCCTTTCTCCAAAACATTGTTCATGTTGAGAGTTAAATTCACATTTTTGTGGCCCACGAGTCCTTTCATCTTGATGGTTTTGTCCCACATATGAAAATGTTTGGACACCCATGACATGCTCAAGATCTTAAAATGATCTATTAGTTCTTGTCTCAGGAACCACAGTACTAATTACTCTCAGCTACTACTGCATCCAGTTTTAGCTCAATGTCTAAAAAGCTGCATTAGAGACATTTGTTTAACTTAGGTCAGTTAGCTGTGGTGGCCATCTTGAAACAGGTTGACTCTAAACGTCTATCAGTTGTAAAAAATGTATCCGATGATTACGTTTGGAGAGTTTCATTCAAATTCATCTGCTGGTTCATGAAATGTTTTGCTAGGAGACAAACAAAACAGAGTGAATGACATTATTGAATGCCTTTTCTCACAAGAAGAAGTCAGAATTGCAATTCTGCTTGCCTTTTTTTTTTTTTTTTTGGCAGCGGGGGATAATAATGTGAATCTTACCACACAGAGTGAGGACAAACTGAGGACAATTTACAGTTTACATATTGTTTTGTCCAAGAAAACAAAGACAAGAATGTAAAACAATTTAGTTTGTACAGAAAGCATGTATATTTATTGTTTTTTGCTTTACTTCCTGGTGGACTAAATATATCCCAAGAGAACAAAATCTCACATTCTGGCTTTTTTTGTTTGTTTTGCTTCACTCCTATTAATAGGCCTATTAACTACATGTTTATTTCTTCGTGGCCACTTGAAGACTGCAGATGAGGACAAACTATTTATTCTGAACATGAAGCTGATAACAATTAGATGTGGGTTTCTGTGCGCGTGCTTGTAGTAGCCTGCCAGTAAGGCCTCATCCATATTTAAGCAACTTGTAGCTGCATGTGTGCACACTCTGTGTATGCATGCGTACTTGTGTGTACATGTTTGTATGTTTATGACAGTGTTTGCAAGCTGCTGGCACGGCTCATTGTCGGTGACATGTCAACACATCTCTACGTTGCAAAATTATCAGGGCAACAATCAAGTTATTTACAGGTATTCACCTCGAGTGGTTGTATTTATCTTGAGATCAGAGGACGCCTCCTCAGTCCAAGCTGTCACTCACAGCTTAAGGAGGAACTAGTCATCATCGATTGCCTCATCTGACCTCTGGCTGCCAGTAAACACATCAACAGATGTTGTTTGTTTGCCAAAATCTACAGACATATGAGCCAGAGGTTTCTGGTTGTGACAAACAAACAGTGTTTTTCACTTCCACTTCCCCTCACTGGTCCCACATCTGCCCTGCAGTTTGCGTTTGGAATAACGAATGGTCCCTTAAATAATGGCCGCTCATTAGTCAATGAGATGGACAGCAACGCTGATCAGAGGTTGCAGATGCAATCACTTAGCTTTTTGTGCCAAAACAGGTCAGGTTTGCCCATTTGGAGCAATTAAGTGGATTAACTGGGCTGAGGAGTTGCAATCCATCTGGGACAAACCACATCAGATGTTTGCTGCTCTTGCTTTTACAAAGGTGCACTGCATGTTTGTGACCTACTTTGATCTGGAGGGTGAGGATCCCAGGCTGCCCACAGCTGGACGATGAAGAACGGTGACCAGCAGATGGTGTAGACCAACACGATGACCAGGGTCATCCTCACCGTCTTGGACATGGCTTTAGTGATACTTGGAGGTGGAGTGACGGGGTGAGGAGGAGGGGGCACATAATCACGGGAGCAGCGGGGCTCCTGGCAGTCGGAGCTGCTCGGTGTTTGCTCGTCCATTGCTGTTATTTGGTGTTCGTTGCAGCAGTTGTACTGAATGACAGAGGGGACGTAGTCGTAATGCTCTCCCACCTGGCTGTTACTGTGAGGACTGTCATTCACAGCCTTCAAGAGATGTCCTCCTGCTCCGTCCCTGCCTTCCCCCAATGCACCTCCTCCAGAGGCCCGCCTCCCCCTCTCCTTGGCCCGCTCGTCCTCCTTCTTGAAGCTGTGGAAGCGAAAGAGGATTTCATTCCTTTTCAGCTCAGCCATCACTATCCTCTCTGACTTCTGGTAAATGTTGTTGTGAATCTCGCGAAAAATTCTTATCTGAAAAATAGGATGTTTAAAGACAGTTTAGCACGAGGAAATGAGATGCTCTGTCAATCACAGACTGGCTTTATTTGTCTGACATTTGTAAATTTAAACTGAGAGGACATGAAGAAGAGTCTGTTGATTATCACCCAAAACCCTTAAGAAATGCCACTGTTTCACTTGATTATGGAAATATTAATATAATGTTTTCTTAATGTATTGTAAAAGTTTTGAGGTCCCACAGGGATGGGGGGTTAAGAGAAGTTCAAGTATCTCAGAGTCTTGTTTCTGAGGTATGGAGCGGGAGATGGATCGATGGATAGGAGCCTCATCCTCAGCAATGAGAACATTGCTTCAGTCCATCAAACTGGAGAAAGACTTGAGTTGAACTATCTCGACTTTCTGGTCATGGTCCAACCCTCACTTATGGTCAGGAGTTGTGACGCATTACTGAAAGAATGAGACCCTTGGTACAAACGAGATTCTTTCAAACTTTGAAAACAAACTTTGGAACAACCTGTCCCCCAACATTAGGCAGGCCACCTCCCTTCACCTGTTCGAATCCTCCTAAAAACTCATCTGTTCTCTCTAGCGTTTCATACTGGGTGAGCTGGCTTAGTATATTTTGTTCTGTGTTTCTTTTTAATGCTGTTCTTATACATTTTGATAATATTTTATTGCTGTTAATTTCATAGTTAGCATTAGTGTGTGTTACAGTTTTCTGTTTTTAATTTCTTTTTGATGTTGTAAAGCACCTTGATGGCAGTTTATCTGTTTTAACTGTGCTCTATAAATAAAGATGACTTTAGAAAGGGGAAGCAGATTTTATGGCTCGATGGTGTGATGTAGTGATGACAGTCGGTACGATCAGCCAACCACAGGATATAGAATGTCCAATATGTCTAAGAATATGTTCGGCACATTTATCATGTAGCGCTCTATGTCAACACTACAAAGTTATACCTCATGTCTCTTGACTCCATAATGCTGGCTTCCATATTGAATGCACACATCTTTGTGGGACATGGGTGACCTAAGTGGAAATTTCTGAAGGGTCAGAGGCAGAGAGGGGCTCGTCTTTGTGGCCATGCTGCAAAACAGTTTTGTGAATGAGTACCGGTAGTAGGAATAACATGGCTCGAAACCATATTTATAATCTACGTATCAGGAAAACGTAACAAAATAAATAAAAAAAATAAGCAGTTTTGAGTTATTACATTGACTGATTTGGCATGGCTGTGGCTCAATAGTTAGAGCAGCTGTCCACCAATGAGAGAGTTGTTGGATCGATTCCATCTGTATGCAGTTACATGCCGAAACGTTGCTGAGCAAGTCATTGAACAGTGCCGCGATGTGTATAAATGATGTAAAACACTGATTTAGTCTCTATAAAAAGATGTCTTCATATTAGCTCTGTGGAGATGTTGTCGAGTGCAGGATGAATGTGTGCATGGATAGGTAAACGAGGACACAGATTGTGGTGTTAAACACTTTAAGTATCCTAGTTGGCTGGACTGATGCTATATAAGGATGGTCCATTTACTATTTACATCTGTATGTTGCCTAAAAATTACACATACCACTTCATTAACAAAGCATTACATTTAGTGAGGACCCAATAAATGATTCTAGTGTTAAAGTAAATGTACTGTTCTACTTATTTGAGCTTTGCCAATGCTGGATTAAAAATCACACAGAAGCTGTCAGAAAACTCTTACTGGAAGTGATGTTTGACAAAATACGCCCTCTTCTGGATACATTGTACAGTTGCATCTTTTGCCAGTAAGGATATGGCTTGTTCCCAGTGTTTATATCGGTACATAATGGGGACAGTTGTCAAATATATTCCCCAAACGCCTATATTGGCGTAAAATATCAGCCCTACTGATATATCGGTCTGGCTCTAGTAATTTTATCTCTAGACTATTTAACAAAGGTAATAATTTCCATTTTTCTTGTGCAGAAAAAAGGCGAAAGAAAAAGAGTGTCCAATGGGCTTGACTGTGCCAGACGAAGATGAATACTCCACAGTGAACGTGTTGCCTCAGACCATTATGGACCAACGTGTCTCCTCTGTCCCCGAAGTTGCTGCTGTTGGCTCAGCGTCTGCTGGTCCTAAACACGAGTCTCTGATCATGGTGGACTGTGACCTCTACTCGCAGTGTGCAGATGTTCCGACGAGCATCGCCAAAAGAGAACAGCCGGATATTTCTCCTTATGCGTGTTTCTACAGAGGCCCCAAACACCAAGTGCTCAAAGTGGGCTGGCTGGACAAGCTGTCGCCTCAAGGGTGAGTTTGAATACAAAGTTCTTTACGTGAACTTTAACTGACTTAAACATGCCGTAACGTGAAAATTACAAAATAGCTGCGTTTGTCTTTTTTTTAACTTTTTTTATTGTTAACTTGTTATTCTGCACTGTCCCAATCACATAATATTAAAGTTGACAATGGTGTGTCCTGTACAATCTCACGCTGAAAAACCATAAAAGAGCAAGTCTGCAAAATTGAACTGTGAAGTAGCGAGGTACTACTGTTAAGTTGGGGATTAGCAACAAGTATAAAACTAATTCTTAAAAAAAATAATAATAATCTAACAATATGCAGCATTTTTTGCAAAATTTCATACTTGATTAAAGTCACTTTATCAATGTTAAATTCAGTTATTACTATTATTAGAAAATTACTAGGATTACTTGAAGTTAAGGTGTAGTTACATATACTAAAACTAAAATCCTAATATTTTGGGCCTTTTCTTGTGTTGCACATAACATATCGCTATATAATTACTAGGGGTGCACAGATTTCAATTTTCTGGCCGATCACCGATTTTTAGAAAGTCTGATCTGCCGATTCCGATTTTGGCCGATACCGATTTTATTTTTATTTTTATATAAGCAGCACTGTCAGGTGTTACAAGGTCACAATGCACCTTCAATTTTCCAATCTTATTTTACTGTAAACGAAGTTTAACCAAAAAAAAAAAAAAAAAATCAGTTCCTTTTACTTTCACTTGTTACATTTTTAAAAAACTAAACAAAAAAAAAAAAATGAAAATGCAGCATGTGTAACATTTTCAAGTCAGTGGGTAATAAGAAATAACACTCGCACAGGTAAGTTTGTCCTCACAGACTTATTCCAGTCACTTTTTCATTCGTGGCAGGTTTTTCTTGATGAACAAAAGCATTTCTGCTTTGTGACCAGACAGGTGACTTCTTTTCTCATCTACTACATGCGATATACAAAGCTTTTCCTTAGTTTACACATTTCCCAGGGGAAATTGATATGTCGCCCTGTTTTTGTGGCCTGCAATTTTCACAAATCACTTCTATCTAGCTCGTAAAGCAGCTGATTTTGAGTCCTCAAAGCATGAACCAAATCTTCACAAGCAGACAGCCTGACGAGGGCAAAATTAGCTGCAGCTGTCTCCTTTGTATGTTAACAAACCAGGAACCAGCCGATTCCAAAAAGCAGGAAACCTGTTATCCTAAATCTGATTGTATATGTCTTCAGCGTCCTCTTGAGATTCTCAGCAGAACATGAGGGCTCTCCAGGACCCTGTTGCTTTGTTGAACAGATTGCGTCGAAAGTCCAGTTGATCAGATTCATAACAGTAGTTTTTGTTTCGGAACATGTGTAAAATAGGAACTTCGATACACAAACAGAGAGTAAAAAAGCAGGAGGAGAACAGGAGAGGGAAGAGAATTTGTCCGCCTCGTACCAGAGCGAGGGATGGAAAACAAAAAAAGACTAATTTGCCGATATTGAGCAACAGTTTGATGTACGGTAGTAGCTCAGCATCTTTTACAACAGGCACCTGGAGCGCGGTGTCTCACAATATTGCATGACATTGCACTTGAAGTTTTTAATAACAAATAACAAAAAATTGCTATGATTTTGTCACAACTATACATAATTATGATTCTGGTTTAAATCCCTAACATGCTAGGCCTTTTAGCACAAAATGGTATGGTTAAACTGACTAGCCCAACCAAACATGATTTTTATTGATTTCTAAAATTCAAATATAACAACGCACCATTAATAACACTATCATTCTATGTTGCATCAGAAGACCATAATCTTAAAGGCTTTTTCAATCCATACACGCACCCACAAGGTAAAACATTAGGCTGGTACAAAATTATTAAACTCATCACTTCCTGTTTCCCCATCATCAAGTAGATAACTTCTGAAATTGATCTTTTTAAACCCCACCCCCCCTCCACATGCATTGTATTAACGTGTGCAAACATTTGTCACTGTGAAGCCGCTGTTCACCTACGTCTGTTGTGAAGGATTACCTTATCTCAGTGAGCAGCACGAGCTCTGCAGTCTGTAACTCAACGTGTGTGATTAGTTCTCATTCTGTAAAGGTGTAATCTGCAGATTTAATGCCTTTCTCCTTAATGTGCACCCTTTTTTTAATGGTCTCTAAGACACTAAAAGCAGCTTTGTTTGAATATTCAAAAAATGTGTATGAATTTTAAATGCAAGACGTCTTATACGGGAAGAATGATAACCTTTTCCATCACTGCCGTGCTTGTTACGTCATTGAAGCCTTTGTTGTTTTAGTAAATGTAAGACACATCGAGCAGGTTGTGTTCTGTTTTCTCCTGAGAGGTTTGCCTCCCAGCACAGTTATACATCATGAGGACCTGCTTGCCTGCTAGATTCTGGAAAAACATTAATATTTTGGTTTCTCCTCAACATTTTATTTTTCAGGCACTACAGGTGGGGCACATAGTCAAGGCACTGACAGATTATTTTTGGCACCCTAAATACCTCCAAAAATGAAATATAGTTGGACTTCATCAAACTTGACATGTATGCAAAACATGTCCCCGTATATCGCAAAGAAGGCTCATTAAGCGCCCCCCTGTCTATATATTCACAATGTCTCCATTAGCCTTCCCCCCCCCTGCACAGCTCTTGCAATCATTTCTGCCTGGATCAGAAACCTGCACGTTTCATTAGGTTTCCATCAGGGAGACAAAATAGCAGAGGGTGGGATCGCTCCGTCAGCACGCTGTGTTCAAACCAACTATCTGGATGAGTATTTCAGGTGGGTCACACTGGTGTACACCCAAAATTCAGATGTGCAGAAAAGGGCAGACACAAATTTTCACCCCAGAAAATTGCACGTGTATACGGTGAGAACATACAAGCACACAAAATTTAATTACACAATAAAACTGCTAATTAGAAGGAAAATTCATACCGTGCTTGTGAATGAACGTTCACACTCAGACTTGCTGATGTTAGCTGGTAAATTAGCGGGGTTATCAGCTGCGAGCCTACTGAAGGCTGTTTGTTTTACTGGTAGTCACTGTAACTCTTGTAGCTTGGTGCACAGCAGAGCTGCTATAAAAGAGGGGTTGTGCTCCTGGTGGTGTTGAATTATTACTTGTATTAGCTGTTTTGCCATATAAGTCATAGCTGTCGGTGTTTTGTTCCTGGAATTTAGCACAGATAAAATACTTTTTTAACCACCTGGTACATGCATGAAGCTTTATCGTTATTGGAAAAGTGAGTTTTTTTTTTCTCTTTTAAATGTGAGGTAAACCTCATAAAAGCTCAAATCAGCATTTGTCTTAATTAACAGAAAGTAAAGCAAAGTTGCAGACCTGGTGCATATTCTGGTAGATATTTAAAAACGTTTGCAAACTACTCCTGAAGGGTGCGCTTACACATGTTAATACAAAGAGAGAGGAAGGGAAAGGTTATTTCACCCACAGACTATTTATGTAAGTGCTTATTAACGTAAAATTATTAAAATAAATTGTTATTCCTGCTTTGCATTGTTGTGAGGTAATGTTGGTACTTTAACACATAGGCGTTGCAACAATTGTATGTGAAGGGGGTGTGTTCCCCTCACATTTAAAAAAAGATTAATTTGACA
>JARVGV010000111.1:20681878-20693748 GCA_031762435.1 Hypsolebias longignatus | reverse complement strand
ATGTGTGTATGTATAGTCAAGATATTTTTATTTTTAGTCACATTTTATAGGGTGAATTATGAGTCGAAGATTTTGATACTTTGCAAGGAGTCAAACACATTGTAGAATTCAGATGTAAAACTGACTCAAAATAAATGTAAACAAATTAAATCTCAGTCAGAGATGTCAATTTTAAAGGAATTTGTAATAAACCGGCTTAACTATCTCAAATCTGAGCCACTCAGAGACAGATATTTTGCTAACGAACAGGTGCTCAGACATTCTGCGCTGTAATCCAAACATAATTAAAGATCAGTCACTTTCCCTGCTGCCTCTCTTGTCTTGATTGAGCTTGTCAGTCCCTTGATTAGTTTCCGTTGACAATGTCTGACCCGGTCTGATCGATGGGGAACCTCTCCGTCCTCATTAGCAGCCCAGCGTGAACCAAAACAACATATTGCAAACTCCCCTTCTAAGCTTCTCTCCTGCCTCGTTTCTATTTTTTCTGTCACCTGTTATTTTCATCAACCTGCTCCACCTACATTCTTCTTTTTCAAGATAGTTCTCCGTCTCCTGTCGACGATGGTAATCTCTGACGTGGCTAGTAATTGTATGTGTCCACTTTGCCGTTTTCTTTTTGGAGTGAATTCTGTCTTGTCTGTTAGCAAACTATCCCATGAGCCACTGGATGAGCTGTAATGAAATGTGCAAAGAGTAATCAGTGGATGTGCATCTACGACTGATTAACTTTTGCAGTTCACCTGGTTTTAAGGTGGCTGCAATAGCCAACTGACTTTAAAAAGCACAAGAATAGCTTCAGCTCAGCCAAGTCCACAGATGTAGGCTTGAAATGTGTTATGACAGTACCTGAGAGTGATCTCACACATTTTATGAAGGCTAACTGATTGCTTTATATATTTGACTAAAGTTATGCTATCAAATCAGTGGAGTCGATTTTGTCTGCTGTTAGTAAAGTAGCTCATAAACTAACTGGATTGATTTTAAATCAGTCATTCTGGCAATAATTGTTGCATGCACTTCTGATTAACTTCAGGAGCCAATCTAATTCAAAATGGCTGCCACAGACCTTAGAAAACACCAACGTGGCTGAAATTGAATCAACTTTACAAATAAGCTAAAGCTTGTTGTGGTCGCAGCTGAGAGTTATTCACAACACACACTCTGAGTGCTACTCACCGAGCAAGATATCTGCTTAAAATTGTAGAATAAATTGTCTGAGTCGCTTCTGTTTGTCTGTTTACAGAATATCTCGTGAAACACTGAGCGGTTTTAATGAAACCTTCAGGAAGTAACCACTAATTTAACTAATGATGATAATTATGTTAAATTAGAGCCAATAACCTCCCCAGATAAAAAGCCATGGCAAACACAAAAACAGCTCGAACACGCTCATGAGCTGTTTGGTGTGGTAGTAGCTGAGAGTCATCCACAACACATACTTTGAGCTCTGTTTCTCAGCACAAGATGATTTTAAATCTCGTTCTCGTTACCAGAAGCCGGCAGCTTAAAGCAGGATTAAAGCGGTCCAATCAGCTCGGCGAGGCAGAACATCCTAAACAGGCGTATCACTAACGTGCATTTCTTACGAACATCGCAGGAAGAGTTACACATTGATAAATAGATTCTTACACAATAAAAGCTCGGATGAGTCATTCTGTGCCACCAGTGTTGCTGTTTGGCGTTTCATCTGCACGAGTTGCCCTGACCATCCATTCTTCTTTGAACCCTCACATATAATTAAATCAACACACACACTCACACACACACAAAGCATAAATTTACCTTCTGAATGACTCAGATCAATGACACCTGGATCCTGTAAATATATTCATGCAGCCAGATGTGACGCACCTGATGTACTCATTAAAAAACCAGATTCACGTCACTCCATTCACGACTTGTTCATCTCTGTCAATTTGTGTCACTCAGCTCGTCCTGTGCGCCACCAGCTGCGGGCCACGCAACCCGTTAACCGTTAATCCAGCAGGCCCGTGAGGCGCTGCTCTCGATTCATCCTTTGCCCACATCTTCGTTCTGCTCGTGCTCAGTGAAGAGGCAGCAAGTTTGTTTTCACTCTCCACTCCAGTGGGCACAAAGTTTGGTCCCGAAGAAGGTCCAAGTTCCCTTATCGTTCACTGATAATGGCCGTTCATGAGACCACTGTCTGTTTTTCTTGTCATGTATCATTAACTAGCGCACCAGCAGCAAACTTGTGCCACTTTACAGAGCAGGACGTCACTCAGCTGATCTAAAATTCAGAGTATTCCCCGTGCAGAACGAAAAGCAGGCTGCAACTGAAACAGGCCTGGAGTTGAGCAGCTGCCATGGTCAGATCTGATGAAAACATCTGAAACCAGACTGATAGCCGTGGCTGTTAGAGGATTTTCTTGATGGAGGCTGCAATCAAGCTGCGATTTTGTGCCTGTTATAGATCTTAACCTGGGGAGGGGTGCATATTCCACTTTGAGAGCTTTCTGATTGAAGTTTAAAATATTTGTTTGCTGACCATATTTGACATGGACGAAAGTTTTTTGCAGGGAAAACGCTGCAATTATCGCTTTTCTGTCAATGAAGATGCAGCTCTGTTTTGTTAATCTTCCTTTGAAGTCGGGCAATGAATCAATGAGACGTTGACAAATCAAACAAATGGGACAAACACTCAGCCCGGCTGGGATAACAAATCTCCTCTGTCAGCTCGAGACCTTTAATTGTCCTTTCAGAATATGGGCAGGACACGCCCATGATCAAACACAAAAATACTCATGCAGAGAAAACAGAAACCTCCTCAAGGTAAGTTGAAGCCTTTGTCGCCTACCTTGTTGTCAGTGCATGGTAGTTGTTCTCATGTGTGTCGTGTTCCTCTGTTTGGCTACAACACAAAGCACCAAGAGGCAACATTATTACAGTCCATTAATGCAACAGCAGGTCACACCAACGAGCTCTGAGCTGTTTTTATTTTAATTAATGGGAATAATTAAGACAAACTAATTTTATGTTGGACTACTTCCAATCAAGCACTCTTACATGTACCTAAAATATATATATATATAAAAAAAAAAAACATGAAACTAAGGCTGAAAGTTGAACAGAAAAACAAAATATAACAAGAAAGTGACTAAATTAAACCATCTTGAGTTCTATAATTTGGAAACTCCATCATTTGAAGCAGGAAAACTAATTAAATGATAATTTTTAAAGTAAATATTCATACTTGGATACGCTTGATAAACAATAAGGTTGATTTTTATTTCATATAACCAGTACAGGTGAGCAGTACAGGCTGGTGTACAACTTGTTTTTTATCTGAATGAGTCACCTGAATTGGATTTTTTTTTTCACGTATGCAATTTTTTAAATTTGATACATTTTGTTTCATTTGAGAATGTCAGAATAAAAGTCTCAGCGTATAAAGATGAACCTGGTGGCGAGAGCATTATCTGAGGAACTGCAAGAAAACCTTCACTGATTCAAACAAAAGATAAATAATAAATGATGCACACGGAGCTTAAGTGGCATTCCTTTTTCCAATGCATACAGAGAGTGGCTGACCTAGATTGGTTGGTAATTAAATTTGTGCAGGTAGAGCGAAAGTTTCAGGTCACTAATTATTTTTAGCAAGCAGAGGGAAAAACACACACACAAAATAAAGGTTGCTGTATTGTTGCACTTAAATAAATAAAAAAGTTGTTTAAAAACTCACTACTGACTAAAAAAAAAGAGTTTTACTCACTTTTGATCTACTTTGATGGTTAGAATTTCCTCCAAAATATTCACTTCTTCAGTGTTTGGATGCAATGTTTTGTTTTTCATTCAGATCAGCTGGATTCTACCATGACAAAAAAATATATATATTAAAAAAAAAATTAAAAAATCATCTTTTTCCTTTTGTCAGAGTAACAGAGGCGTTCTGTATCGGTCCTGTAGTTCCCAGCAGTTTATTATCAGGGTCCAGGCAATTTGTGCGTCTCCGCTCTTTGTGCGTCTCCTTATGCCTTTGCAATGAGCCGCGCCGCCGGCAGCAGCAGCAGAAATGGATTTCAGCTCCGTACACGCCCCCCCCCCCCCCCTCCCTCCCCCCACCACACACACACACCACACACACACCTCAGCTGTCTCCTCCTCCCAGGTCAACCAGCCTGTGCTCTGGGACTGAGGGTGGAGCCTGGAGAGAGGATGTTACACATACCTATGAAGTGTGTGTGTGTGTGAGAGAGATATACACACACAGGGACAGCTCTGTTTATAGATGTGCTTTGTGCTGTGTAAGTGTGTGTGGATGCACAAGTGGACAGTACATGCAATCTGGATTTAAAGTCTGCATCTGAGAGTGACAGAGCAAAGAGAAAACTGAGAATCACCCCACACACACAAACACAAAAACACACTCATTTAATAATTAGTATCTGCTGTGAGTCAGTACATGCTGTGTGTGTGTGTGTGTGTGTGTGTGTGTTTGGAATCTAAACCCGCACCTTCCCTTTGACTTTTGTCAAAGGCAAGAGACGAAACGCTCGCTTGTACCCAAAGATGAATGTCCAACGGCTGAGTCAGCCAGGCGAGCGCCAGGGGTCACACCCTCGATGTACACACACACACACACAGACAGACAGGTTTACACAAAATAAACAAAAGATGCTGTTTGGCAGTTTCACTAGGAAGTCCGTGTCTCTATATGTGTGTGATTGTAAGGAAACACCGTAAGGAAACATTCACAGGTGCACACAGTGAGGGAATTCATGCAACCGTGTCAAAACTCCCACAAACGCACAGAAAAATGCTTGTGCACGCCAACTGGTGAAGTAAAGGCCAACACATGTAACAGGCTGTTTTTTATTTATTTATTTCAAGTGAACAAAGCAGCACAACTGTGCAAACGTCCCGCACTTCTTTGGATGTAGCTCCCAAAATGTAATCCTGCAAAGTCTAGAAGGAGTTTGTTAAAGTTTATTTTTTTATGGCTGCTCTCTTTCTGTTTGCCTGACTTAAACGACTACAAGGAATGAATCGTATGAATGAATCATAAACAGGCTTCTAAACTCATGGTTCTGGCAATACACTAAAAATTAGCAAGAAAAATCAACTTGAAAGAGAAGCTTTCAGCATGTTAACAATCCGCCGCAAAGACGCAACATATTCCATACGTGTAACTAAATTAAAATAATAAAACACCAACAATAACACAGTTTGGTGCAGACAATAAAATAACAGCATTCATCGTTTGCTTCAAACTGTGTGTTGCTGCAACATTTAGGTGTGATCGATAGTTAAACGTCTCCAAACAGACAAGCAGGAGGTGATGAAAGACAAAACCTACAATTTATTAGTTGCAGACCTAGTATTACTAGAAGGAATGCAAATTGCCAACCACCTTCTAGGCCAGACTCTTTCACAACAGATCTACTACTGTACCAGCTCAAATCTGTAAAATGGACTATTCTTATGTTACCGTTTAGCTGCGACGATCATTTTCAAGGTAGTAGATGCAAAACCAATGACGTCTTTCTGAGAGTTTTTTTGAAAGTCACCTCATGGTTCATGAGATGTTTTGCTATAGACCAAGACAAACTTGGACATACAAAAACAACATGGCGTCGCCATCACGTTCGGCGGTGAGTGAAAATGAAGGAACAAATAACAGGGATTAAAATGAGATGAGCAACAACAACCTGGAGGACTACACTGAGAATAAAAGGAGGAATACTGTATATTGAATCCTTCTTCGCTGGAACCAGCACATTTACATGTTGAAGTCGTGAAACGTTCTTGAATTTAAATTGTGCGCACCCTAAAACGGATGACCATTAAAAGTGCTCATTACAATAATCACGGCGGTAGCTAGCACTTAGCTCTGTGTGATGCACTTTCTGAACATTTCATCAGGCTTCACTACAAGTTATTTTACCAGTATGGATGTGCTGGTTTGTTCCTATTTTCTGCTGTTTTACTGGCCAAAGTTTGGGAGCATTTCAGAAACAAACATGACGTGTAAAGCCCCTGTTTGTCACTGGAAACATGCTGCGCTGTGGCAGCACAGAGTGGTTTTGTCTGTTTCAAGGATTCTAAACTTTTGATCACTGACAGAAAGCTCTGATCTATTGAGTGGAAAAGTGTCACTTAACAAATGTTTTTTTTTAGATTTGCATGTTTTTCATTGCCAAAGCGTCTCTCCATGAGAAACTGCAGTGTAATTCAAAGGTTTTCATAATGGACCCCAGGCCTTTTTCATAATTAATCCTCCCAGGAAGTGAGAACTGATATATGTTGGATGCTAATCCATCTGGATGTCGCAGACAAACCGCTGAATGGTCTGAAATTTGGTTTGGGTTTCTTCAGGTTCACATGTCAGTCACGAGTGCTGGACTGGAAATTCTAACGGTGTGAAAAGCTAGAAGGGGTCAAGTGGGCAGAGCAGCAGAAGGTCCACATGGAGAGGATTACTGAGTGACCACAGGTGTGCTGATGACTAATGGATAACAGGTGGTATGTGCGGAGCTTGAAATAAAAATGATGGTTGACATCTAGAGGCAGTTTGCACAACGAACAAAGAACACAATTAAAACTGAGCCAGAGTTATTTGGCATGCGGTACATGTGGTGGAACAAAATTGTGTACACAAGGTCCCAGTTACATCCAACAAATGTATGTATGTAAAAGAAAACAGTAATAAGATCTAAGATATGAGCTAAGAAAAACATTCAACTAAAAATGTGCTAAAAAGTACAAGGACAATACGTTTGGAAAATCGAACGTTTCTAAAGAAAATTTAAATGAAGCCAAGACTGGCTGGAATTCCAGCATCATTTTAGTCATGTGACTTAAAAGAATTGACATGAAAAAATGTCAAAGCTGCTGCCATTGGCTTATTAGCGTCACCATGGCAACCCCACATCTTCGTCTATCACCAGCAAACTCAAGGAAGGCAGACAGAAACAGACTGAAAGTAAGGCCTCAATTAATAACGTTTTTAAACTAAAATATAACTAAACTCTATGAAAGCTTAACTTTGCACTCTCTGCTCTCTTGGAAGATTTGGCAAAACTCCAGCAGCACCAAAAGAGACACACATAGAAGACAACCATAAGTATGTTTTGATATGATTTCCATTTGTACTGAACAGTTGTGAGGGCAAGAAGAGTTTGTTTGCAAAGGTTTAGAAATGTTTAAACGATTTCAAGGTTAGTGTGTAACATTTTCAACTGTCAGTTGAAGATTACATGGAAAAGTCTGTAAAAGTCCTGAAACTTATTTTACGGTTGTGTAAAAACCGTGAGAGACATCAAAATGTCAGTTCAGTCAGACAAAGTCCAACTTTCTGTGACCCATTCAGACTTTGATTGATGTTTTTAATGCAAAGCATGTCTGATTTATGGAGCGCTGGAGATGGCTGGGCTTTCTCATCACTTCTTTACTTGCATGATTTTGCAATCTGCTCCAAGTTTTGCATTTTTTTACACCTTACATAGTTTATATCGCTGCTGCTATAAAAATAGAAAATGTTCACGTCAGAACATGTTTCTATGTGATACGCAGGCATGCAGTGTATACCCACTAAAAAAGTGTGGGAATTTCAGTATGCCCACTTGAAAGTGCCCAATGGCAGGAGTCCATGTCATGTATAACTGGCAATGATGCATGGGCTCGTGTCACTACCAACACATTTGCAACATTTTATAGACACATTGAATTGGTTCAACCTGTTTTTGTGTAATTAATACTGCTGTATACTACTTAATACTTGAACATGTTTTGCTTTGATACTGTTTTATAAATTATGTAACATGTTTTAATACAAAGCCAACTGTTGTACAAAGTTTGTTGTACATGTATTCAAATAAAAGCATCAAAGAAATTCTGAAATGTTTAATATGCTTAAAAATTTAAAGAAATTGACAATTACAGTGTACTAACTGGTGTACGGTACACCCACTACAAAAATGTAGACACAGTTGGTATTGAGATGCCCAAAAATCTGTCAAAAATGTTTTAGTTGTGCTTAATGAGCCTTATAATTCAGTGTGCCTTGTGTATGAAAACAGACCCGTTCATTGATATTGCGCCTTATAGTCTGAAAAATATGATATGGACCAATGAAAAAAATAAAGGGCAAGTATTCCTTAAAAAAATATATGTTCTGGTGCGTTTCATGTCAGAGTGTAGGATTAAGACCGTTTGTTGAAAAATGACTACTGTAAATGCAATACTGTGATATCTCACAGGATCTGTTATGTATGTGTTGTGAATGACTCTCAGCTATACCACATCATACTTTATCTTAATCCTCAAATATCTTATCTTAAATCTCAGTTACTGGGACAAGATGGCACCTGTATGTGGCTTGACTTCTATTCCATTTCCTCGGACAAGTCAAGACCAAGACCATCCCCCCCCCCCCCCCCACACACACACACACACAAAAAAAACAAATAAATAAAACACTGAAATGTTGATTCCATATTTTTCAGCTAGCACCCTTCGGGTCTTTGGCCAGTGTTGTAGTACTCAAGACCAGTCTTGGTATTGAGATCGGTCTCAAGACCACTTTTTGATATTCTTCGTCTTGTCTCGGACTCGACCGCATTTGGTCTTAGTCTTGTCTCGGGATTTTATTTCAAGACCACAACTGAATTGCCAGAATGTTGCCCAGTTTATTTGTTAACATTTTTTTTTTTACTGGATGCAATAAGTACTGGTTCAAATCCAGTTGATAACATGACTCATTGTTAAATACATGTTTTGTTACCGCTGTCACGCCCACCCCCTTTCACTTGCTCACCAGTGTTGCCAGATTTGGTGGTTTTCATTCTGATTTTGCTGGGAGCTCTGGGAAGAGTTTTATAGGATTGTTGCATTTTGCCACATACCGTTGACTCCTTTAGAAAGCAGCGACATTTTTTATTTAGACAAGCTTTTAGTTAAATGTTTGACAAACTGTTTTCATCAGCTGTTCTTACTGTTTTTGTTTTATATTAAGCCTGTCTGTATTTCTGTAAAACACTTTGTGATTTTATTTATGAAAGGTGGTATATGAATAAAATTTACTCACTTACTTACTGTAAAACTCACTGAGGTATAGTCAATTTGTGTAGGGTAAGGTCAGCAATTTTGTATTGGGAAGACTCCAAAAGTTAATCAGTTGTAGATGCACAGCCAAAGATCACAATCAGGGAGCTTTACTGAAACACTTCCAGTTGTTCATTCGATATTTAGCAAACAATCAATGTTGACTCCAACAGATAAAACCCCAACCAAGTGTGATGTGTTGCACTCAAACATGCTGATGAAGATGCTCAGTCGTCCAGGTCATAGCCCCGCAAAAAGCTGAAATATAAAACAACTGGACTCCAGCTTCAAAACAGAAATCCAGCTGTTTTTTTTTTGTTGTTGTTGTTGTTTTTTTCAACTTTTTTTGGATTGTTGCACTCAAAGTATCTGCTGGGAACAATGCTCAGCTACTACCACATCAAACACTGTGAAACAGACTGTATTAACACAATCAAATTGACATGAAAAATTAATCCATTTTTAATTTGAATCTAATTATTACTTTTCAAAAGCTGTATAAAATATTTATCCACTGCTCCATATTTTGCTCACGGCACCCACCCCACACGCACACAAACACACACACGCCTTTGCCTTCATGGTACATGACAATGAGGGATGAATCAAGACTTTTGCACTGTACAGTATGTTTTAATATTTGTTACTCACTTATTTGTACAATATTCTTAGAGTTAGCGTGACTTTTTCCACATTATGAAGAAAAAAATGAATGTATTCCCCATTCTGGACCCCAGAGCAAGACCATTACCCCCCACCATCTGCTCCCCTGGGTGCCCTAGATGGCAGCCCTCCGCTCCACACAGAGGGCTGTGGTAGCTCAGTGGACTATGGTTGCGTCAGGAAGGGTATCCGGCATTAAAACAATCGCCACGTCATTGTGCAAGTTAGTTCACCATGGCGCCCCCTGAAGAAGGGAGCAGCTGAAAGAAAAAAGTTTTTAAATATCAGTGACATTTCTTTTTAAAATATATATTTTATAGGTTAAAAAATTAGATTTAAATCCTACAAGTCAAAAATCTGTTTGCCTTTCAACCTCCGAACAGAAATCTTAGACATGAACTTGGATCTTCTGGACGTAAAAATGAATTATTTGCATGACTCGATAGTTCGTTAGGTCAATTAACTTTCACATATGTTGGATTAAACTGCCCTTTCCGTGATGGACTTTTTATAGAAGGTGGAAATTCACTTAAATGTCATTAACCAATTCCTTGGCAGGACACAGTGTTGTTGTGTTGTCGGCTTCCAAGGTGATCTCTGAACAAACGTCCTCCAAAAAGGAGGTGCAGAGATTATAAATGTCTGACGCTTATATCAAAGACTTCAAATGATTGTCTGTGACATAATCTCTTTATGAAATTAGGAGAGAAGAAGTGGATTTGTTTTGTCATGTGCATATGGTCACAGTTAGATAGCCACAGCCATTATCTCTGCGTACTTTGTCATACTAATAGCTGCTGGAGACATGGATAAATATGCTTTGCAGCAGTTCTGCAGCTCTCGCTGACAAGCTGGTTATAAATGAAAGCTTGTGAAAATGCATCTGAGCGGCTGCACATACAGTATGCAGATGGAGCACATGGGAATGTCATGAAAGTGACAGCAGAATTAAACCGAGACCTGCTTTGCTGCACGTGATTTATTCCAGGTTAATATGTGAAGCAGCAGTTAATCATTTATGTTCTTAATTAAGCAGCAGTCATGTGGCATGAGAACAGCAGCAACTCTGCCTGTCTATTTCAACAGTATGGTCACAAACACATGTAACTTCCTTGTTCTATATTTAGTTTTATTATAATTGTACTTGTTTTGTTTTGTTCCTACATATTAATTCTGTTTTAACCAACATTAACAACCTATTTCAATTTAATTTTTGAATTTGAAGAGAGTATTTAGAGGATAGATAGAGGATAGGGTCGGAGAGGGTTATGAGGTCAGATATGACGCGAAAAAACAAATTGCTGCTGCCTTTCGAGCCGAGTTTCAAAAGAAAACCATATTTGATATGACTGAAATTATAGCTGTTTTGGTCAAATTTTGTGAACAGCATTTTTTGTTGTGTGTCAGCTGGGGCTTGGAGTATGTGTTGAGGCTCAGTCTCAGCTACTACCACGCCAAATTTTAGCTCAACATCTGTAAAATTGTCTGAGTTTCAGTCATTTTTGTGTTTGAAGGCTGCCATCTTTGGTAGGGTTGACTTCAAAGGTTAATTATTTGTAATGTAGATTGATTGATTACTTTCAGGGCATTTCAGAAAAATGTGTTCATTGGTTCATGATATATTCTGCCAACACAACATATAAACAAACGCTGGAGCACAGACTGGCAACAACATGTGTACATGTGTTTAATGTCAGTGCTTAAGAAATAGGTTTGTAAGCTCAATCAGGTAGATAACAACAAAAAAGGTTAAATATTGTCATCTGGACCAGTTTCTTTAAGTGAGAAACATTTTGTCCCACATCTAGAAGACTTCATCAGCCTACGGCCTGCCAACCAGCTCTGTCCCATAGGTAGCCTTGACTGCTGTGTTTCAAGACAATCTCCTGTTGGAATCTCAAAAGTAAACTCTTAACATGTGCAAAACAATCAGTCATCGTCAACAGAAATAAAATGTTTTAGGCCAGATGGCCAACTTGCTACTCACAGAAACAGCCTGAGGACAACTAAGGCCAAAGTGCTTCAGAAAAAGGGTTGTAAGATCAATCATCCAGGTATATAACAACAACGTTTTTGTTGTTATATACCTGGATGACTGAGAAAACAAACTTTGTGTTTTTGAAACCATTAGTGAAAAGGCCAGACTT
>JARVGV010000111.1:20649191-20665535 GCA_031762435.1 Hypsolebias longignatus | reverse complement strand
TAATAATTTTATTCCTTTATTTTAGAATAAGATGAACAAGTAAAGGGATGAGCAGACTGTATGAATTCATTCAAAGAAAGGAGCATAACAAGCTGAAATAAGTTAGAAGACTCACAAACATGTTGTAGTTAGCAGAAAGAAGCTGAAGGGAGCACAAAACACCTGGGAAAAAACTGCTTAAAATAGCTGAAATGTTTTTTTTTTTATTATTATTATTTAAATTTGCACAAGGAAGCTGAAAGAAGCTGAGCCAGAACAAAATGTGAAAGGATCAGTAAAAGGCTGTAAACAGATCTAAAGATCTGAAGGATGTAAAATGAGCTCAATTCATTTTCTGTGAGGAAAAAAATGCCAGAAAAGGCTAAACATTTCAAACAGCTGAAGGTGCACCAATACCAAGTCATAGTGTTGTTCTCCTGAACGAGCTGAACGTTTTGATGTACGAATTGTTGGAATAGCTTGAAAAATGCGAGCTGAGAATCGCACCGAAAACGTAATAACGAAAAACTGATCACAATAGTGTGAATGCTGCATAAACATTCACACTATTAATGTGATAAAGTGTTTAAGCTAATGTTCGCTTTAAGCTGCTGTTGTGCTATTCTTTGCATTAACCTGCTGCTCAGCTTTAAGCTAACATTTTTTCTGGTTTTACCTCCTAATTAATTTTACTTTTAGCTACAATTTTACTATTTTTAGCTTAATTAAAGTTTTAATTTCCAATTTTGACACAGTTTTGCTAATGTATTGTTTGAGCTTGAACAATTGTATTTCAGCTCTGACAAATTTCAGCTGTCATTCAGCATAGTTGCTGTTTAATGTTCATGTTTTCTAATTAGTTTTTTTGTTTCATTTACGTAGGAATTCTTTTTCCCTTGTATTTTGTTTTTTCTACTCTTGTTTGCTTTGTGTCCTTCTGAGCTTTTTGTTTGTCATGCTGGATCTAATGCACCTCAGGAAGATTGTATCTTTAACAGGCAGTTTGAACGAGGGAACGAAAAGATGAATTGCAGGACCTGTGAGAGACTAATTGAAATAAACCACTTGAAGGATTTCAAGGTAATACACTTTGTTGTGGTTACCAAGATAAAAAAAAAATAAAAAAAAGTACAGTGCTTTGAACCAGTGAACTCAAAGTTGTGAAGTGATGTGCCAAGTTGTCAATGTGCCAAAATGTTCTGGTTTCAAGGGAGCAGAGATTTCATGACATCAGAACAGTGAAATGCAAGTTGTCATGTCCGCCTTGATTTAATAAGACTGTTAAACCCCCCTGAACTTACAGCAATGCCACAGGCTGCAACTGTATCAGAGGAAAAAAGCTGGAAAATGAAGCCAAGAAAGGAAGAAAGCACTGAAATGGAACAAATAGCACATCAATATCCAATCCAACTCTACCTTTTACTTTTTTGTTTGTTTGTTTCTTCTTCGATCTACATCTGGCCAGAGTGCCACAACAAACTCAACTGTTTTCTTCCATGCAGAGACGCTCTATCAGTGTTCTTGCGTTCTTAGAGACCTCAGTAATCAGAGTGGGCCTCTCGTAAACTGATACCCAGACAGAAATAGCCCAGAGGCTCGGCCCACCCTCACCTTGCCAAGGAGCTTTCAGTGCTGGGGGAGACGGATGAATATCGTGCAGTCATTCAGGAAAAGTGAGCAAGACAGACAGGATCTTATCTGGAAACAATGCACATCTCTCCTCCTTGCAACATCCCCCCTCCCCGCTTTATCGGCATTGGACAGGTCAGGATATGGGGTGCAGGGTGGCATAAAGGCCTGGCTCGGGGGGCAACAGGTGGAATCAGTCAAGAGTCCAGCTGCAAGAAAACTGCATGCAGATGTGCACATAAATGTGGGAAGTCAGGCACAAACACACAGCCTGAAGCATCACATTACCTCCCTGCGGGAAAAAACCAAGAGCGTTATGGATTTTCAAATCTCATTTGCAAGACACAACCAAAGCATGAGAGTTGCACAATGCAGCCACGTGAGCGTCTTGTTTGAAATATGTTTTGACTACTAGCTTAAAATGGAAACCAGATATTTATCGGCTTTTGGCAAAAGATAAAGATTGGAGCCTCGGGCTGACCAATAGGCGCTGATACGCAGGATAAACAAACAAAACAAACCCAAAAAAACAACAACATTCTACCAGTTGCATAGAATAATTACCTGCAGTTGAACAGGTTATCTGTCCTGAAACAGAAAGCAGAGGAGCCATCTTAAATGGTATAGGTGTATAAATGGAAATTTTGCATGAAGGATCACAGTTGCTGCAACGATAAGAACTTGTGATCCCAGAAGGTGGCATACCTCCAGTGTTAAAACTATAAAAATGATGAGTGCGATGCAGCCCTGATAAAGAGATCAGCAGGAGGCTGAGAATTTATTTGACTCCTTACAGCCAGAAAAATAAAGTAATGATCCAGTAAACTCCCTGTTTCTGAAACTTTAGGCTACTCAGAGTTCATTTCAGTCTACGTCTTCCTTCAAGTGCATCCACATACCTTTTTTTTTTTTTTACGCTGTTATGTTTTTGCCTGTTACTGTGTGTTCATTTGTCTTCCCTGTCAGCAAAATATCTCATAGAGTGGATGAAACTCTCGGAAAGCCATTATTAGAGGCGCATTTACAACCGACTACCTTTTGGAATCAGCCCAATTCAAGATGGCTGCCACAGATAATCGACTTTAGTCAACACAAAAGTGGTTGTACCACGGTCGGTTTGAAATATGCTGAGCTAAGATATGATGTGGTAGTAGCTGAGAGTCATCCCCAACACATCTTCTGAGAGCTAACACATGTTATGAGATCTAGTGCAGAACATAATCTGGATTTATAGAATTATGCCACTCGGGTTGGCTGCATGTTGGAGTAGCTCTGTTACATTCATTCTGAAATTTGCTTTTGGAAAAAATTTTCTGCACGTACAACACCTTTTCTGGATGATTGTTTCCTCTGGTACCCGATGCTGTGCAACTGGAAGGATTTTTAGGAACTGGAAGGACACTTGTTATGATGCATAAGCATAACCATAACAAGGTTTTTTTTTTTTTACAACTAGGAGCTGCTGATCAACATCTCAAAAGCTCAAATAACACCTCATCTGCGGCCCAAATGTCAAATGAGTTGAAAAAGGAGGTGCTGTAGATGCATTCCCGTCTCCCTGCCGGCTGTGCTCGAGCCTGACCACTGAGATCCTGGAACTGGCAGGAAACATTGCTCATGACATCAAGGACCAGGATCATCCCCTGACACCTGCAGCTGCATGTCCGCAGTGACGAGGAGCTAGGCATTCTGCTGGGAGGAGTGACCATCGCTCAGGGAGGAGTTCTTCCCGGGGGGAACTGAGAGGCCAACCGAGTCTGGATGGATGGATCGGATGGCTTCTGCTGCCACTTTCTTTGGATCCACTGTGGGACGGACTTTACAAGAGATCCTTCCTGACTACAGCCATCAGCATCTCTTAATGAAACAAGGATAATGAGTTACACAACATTTAATTACACTTTGGGATTCATAAAGTATTTTTGAATTTGAACTGAATTGAATTGAATCTACAAGATTTGATTTGTCGTCATAAGATGATCTCAGTCTTGGACTCTGGCATGAAAGGCGGCGGGCGATATGCATGAATGCTAAGCTTTTCATTCCTCTTTGCATTTTCATGTCTGACCTTGTGTTCACATCCATTTTCTGCCAAACATACATCACCACAGACCACCAACCATCTCTCCCTAATGTGTGTTTGATAAGGGATTTCTTTACTGATAAAAAAAAAAAACACTGTGAAGGGAAAGCCACGAGGACAGAGAGCCCAGAATACAAACTGGAGTTTCACTGAATAGCTGAGTGCTGACGTAACTCGAAATGGTCAAAAGCAGTTTTTTAAGAGAGGGGAAAAAATGTTGGAAAGCTGTTGACTGACTACAGCTGTGTTCGAAAATGAGACATCCTGCACTAAATACTACAGTTTTATTACAGGTGTTGTAATGGAAATGGTTGAGGGAATCCTGGATTATGATTACAGGTATATGCACACTGGTTCGTTCTTGGGAAAACAGACAAGCTGAACAGATTCAGAGCAAAATCTTAGTTTGACGTTGGGTAAATATGTGAGAATCCAATAAACTGATGGATGAGTCTGGAAATAATCAGCTTTAGGCGGTGGTTGGGGGGAGAGACTAATTTTCTAATATCTGCAACACATCTTTCATTATTTACTCAGTTACTTTGATCTTTGAAGAGCAAATTAAACACTTCAAAGTGAGAGAGCCATCCACCCATCCATTATCTTAACCTGCTTCTTTCTTTTTGGGTTGTGGGGGGTCTCCAGTCCATCACATAGAGACAAACAAACATTCACTCTCTCTCACTCACACCTAGGGACAATTTAGAGTTACCAATCAGCCTAACATGCATGTTTTTGCGACCTCGCTGAGAGGCAACAGCCTTACCAACTGCACCACCGTGCCGCCCCAAAGTGAGATGATGAAAAGAAAACTGAAGAAGAAGAAAAGTGGATGACCAAAGTTGAACTGTAAGTTCATGCTCTGCCAGCAGCTCGAGGTTTCGTTTTAATGATTTAAAGGTTGCTGGAATGATTGTCGACTAGATTTCTAGGAAATCTGATTTAATCAGTTCATAGTTTTCCTGGATGATTCTGCTTGGATTTAAAAAAAAAAAAAAAAAAAAAAAAAACCAGCAGAGATGAAAAAAGAAACTCAGTTTGTAGATGAGGAAAATCAAAGCTGAATTGAATGTAGTTAAATAAACCCTTTTAAATGTTCACTTCACAAACACTGCAAAGAGTCATGAACATTTTCTCAAAATGACCATCAGTCATCTAGTTCAAACAACAAATTAAAACCTCTTATTCATACCATTTTAGTTTAATACATTTAGCAATGTGAGACTGAGTCTCAAATTTCTGTATACAACTGAAGTAAAAGCCTTAAAAACAAGTAGATAAAGTAATTAAGACTGTCTACTGAATTCTCCTAAAGTTATTTTTCCTCATTAATAAAAGTGGAATACTGGAAGCTGATATTTTCCAGACACATCTGTAAAACTGGGTGCATAAAACCCCAAAATCTTGCACGTACAACACAACAAATGTGAAGAATATCATTTTTGTCTTTTGCTGATCTCTGCAGAGGCAACTCTTGCAACACAAATGGCAGTGCATCTTAAACGAGGTCATATGGCCGGTGGTTTATTGCAACATCTCCTACTTTCTCCAAACCTGTGTCCATCTGCCTCCAGGGCTCAGCTCCAGCTGAGGCTCAGAGGGGACCGAGCTGCAGCTCCGAGAGGGGAACTGGAGGGGAGAGGTGACAAGGGGCATGAGTAACGCTCTACAACTGTGATGAGAAGTGATGTGAGGTAGATGGACACGAGTACTGTAGAACATACTGATCAGAAAAAGCTGCTCTGGATCCTGAAATGGAGCCAGCTGTCTCTTTTCATGGAGTAAATAAGTGGCTTAAAGAACAGGCAGAAGTGTAAGAGCTCATCTACAACAAATTACCTCACATTTCACACGCTGTGCAATTGTGTACGATTGATTCTCTAAAATAAGATTAAAATAAAAAAATAACAGGCCTCATCTCCAAGGACTTCTCTGCTCCATATGTAAATGTTCAAACAGGGTAAAGTTTGCAACTTTCCCACAAAGTTGGCCGGATGATAAATTAGTCAGGATCATTACGTTCAGATGGGCCCCTTTAACTGCCGGGACTTTATCACAGAGAGAGGTGGACTGTGATTATTTTAACAACATACGTCAGAGAGAAGTGAACAGTGCACCGCTATCACATCTGTCTGCTGGGGAGTTTATTTCCCTGCTTGTGTGATCAGAGCACCGTTCTACAAGGTGGAACTGTCGGTGCAAAAACTTTTTTTTTCCCTTTAAAGACTGGAAAACAGTTTGTTTCAAAAATGGAAAATTTAAGGATAAAAGTCTGATTTATGGATGATTACTTAAATACTCAATTCAGTTTGGTTGTTATTTCTGGTCTTTCCCCACTTCAGTGCAACTCAAGTAAACAATGATTTCTATGAGCATGCTGTCATTTTTTTTCTATAACAAAACTTTCCTTCATCCAAATAAGGGTACCACTTTACAGTAAGGCTCCCCAGATGGCTAATAAATAGGTTATTAATTCCTCTAATAAACACTCTGTACATCATTAATCACTGCTTATGCATTAATTAAGGGTGAGAAAGAGACAAAACTGACCAGTTTCTTGCCAAATGTGAGCCAAATCTTAATCTAGAGTTGTTATATTAAACATTTCAGACTAAGTTACTATCTTGTCAGCACAATAAGTATTTGTAGGATATAATATTGTACATCACTGCATTATATGTACAACTATAAATATATTTTAGTCATATATCATATTATAATTATATTTTAGCGAATTTTTAGTGGATGTTTTTCTTAGTTCATATGCTGTTTTTCTTTTACATTTTATTGTTGGATGTAACCGGCACCCTACATACTGTAATTTTGTTCCACCACATGTGGTGCTAACGACAATAAAGAAACTCTGACTCTGACATATACTTATAATGCAGTGATAATGTACAATAGTATATGCTAAAAATAGATTTACAAATGCTTATTGTCTTACAAGATAGTAACTCAGTCTGAAATGTTTAATACAACAAGATTAAATATGTGGCAGATTAAGAAACTGGTCAGTTCTGTCTTTCTCATCCTTAATTAATGCATAATAAGCAGTGATTAATGCTTTATAAAGTGCTTATAGAAAAGTTAATAACCTATTTATTAGCCATCTATAAGGGGAGCCTTATTGTAAAGTGGTACCCATGTCTGTGCTTTGCTCCAAGGCAGCTGCAGAAAGTTGTTGCCACCTAGTGATGAAATGTAAATTAACAACATCTTCCAAGGGGAAGATGTTCATGATTTTCTTCTAAGCAGCATCTTTATTTATATCAAACTGTATCGATAAAAACCACAGCTTCATGACTGCAAAATGACACATCTTTTAAAAACATTAAAGTATTTGTGAAAGAATGACGGCTACAAGACTGAAACTAATTTTCATTCAACCTTTATTTATAGTCTCATTGAGCCACGAGGACTCATTTACAAGAGAGACTTGTTTTAAATGTACACACAACAATAAAGAGCCATAAAATAAAACTGTTACTTTGTCTGGGGTTATTTTATCCTAAACCAGTTTTTTTTTCAAAGTAGCCTTTTACCATTAATTTTTAAAAGGAGTAAAATTTCACAATAAGTAAATTTGAATATGTGTTTAAACTGTATTGGGTTTGACATTTTAATCAAATATTGTACCCGTTAATTTTCTTCACGTATATAAAACATATAATACGCTTGCAAAATGAGTTGAGCACTTTGTAAATATACTTAAAAAAAACACTAACTGCTGTTACACTTTAACGCAACTCAACCATCTGACAACAACCTGCTTAATACTGAAAATGTATAAAAGATTTATTATAACCATTTAGGAAAATGTGATTTATTAAAGATACCACAATACACCCGCTACCCTGAAAATCAGGATGAACGACACAATCGCAAAAAGTCAAGAAACCGAGAAGAGGATGATTGTGTTCTGTTAACGTCAGATAGTTTTGTGAATTGCTGAGGGTTTGTGTCAACGTTTCCTGTTTGTGTTCGGCTCCGACTGCCTCACACAGCTGAAACCTTGACCCATAAGATGATGCTCTAGTTCTCTCATCTCCACCACCGGTGGACCTCGATAGGTCAAAGCTGTGTAGATGAACCAATGAAGCACCAGCAGGGATCTTATCCGTCGCATCCTGTCCACTTAAACACCTCCAGTCCCAACAACTGGCACTTTACCTTCAGTGAGGCTGTACATTTCCCTGGTCTTTCAGGGGTTGGCCACTTAGTCCACCAGCCTCAAACTCATGAGGGTCATGAAGAGTTTTTGGCCTGGTGGTGTTTGCGCCCATTAAACCATCTACTCCTAACTCATTGACAACATCTGCCACATCTGTTTGTCCTCATGGCTCATGAGGTTTATGTATCTGACAAATGAACCTAAATTAAAATTGATTTCCTCAAACTTTAAATACAAGTATAAATAAAAACTAAACTTATTTTCATGAAATACTGTACACTTTGGAAATATTTTATTGATCATATTATACAGTAAAGGCATCCTCTTACAAGGAGCATTCTGTAATATCAGAGCATTTGATAACAAAACCTTGAAATGCAATCCACTTGGATATAAACACCACTGTGGTACAAACATAAAAGCTGAGCTCACAGCAGTTACGTGATGTATTCTGGTCTAATGATAGAATATAAATGGAAGCAGCTGGATCAGCATTTTGCACACGGAGAGTATAACTATATGTGAAAGGGACAAGAAAAAGTTAAGGCTGTGCATCAACATTACATATTCCAGTTGATTAGAAAAGGTTGTAACATAGTTCTGATGTGAAAAATAAATAATTCACTTTGGGGAATACACACAACAATAGTTAGAGGCCTTTTAATGTGTCAATTTGTGAAGACAGTTCCAAAATTGATTAAGCTGCTCAGATGAAACCGTAGCAAAAATTAGCCTTACAGAATAATTCATTATCTCAAAAGAGTGAACATGTAACTTAATTAAAAAAAAAAAGAGTTTGAGGTCTCAGAGCAGCTTAATTTGTTTTGTACATGAAACAAGACAGGAGTGGACAGATGTTTTCTTTTGAGCAAACTGATCAGTAATCTGTGTGAAACTAGAACTTCCTGTTTGTGGCTGGATGCAGGCGCCTCTTTAGACCCACTGAGGAAGTGGAAGAACTGTGATGTCACTGTGGGTTAGATCTCCAAAGTGAGCTGTCCTTTACTCTGGATGATCCTCATGATGGACTGGACCACCTCGGACGTGGTGCCCTGACCTCCCAGATCCGCTGTGTGCAACTGTAAGAACAACAACAACATGAAGCTGACAAACACGGTCCAAGATAATAACAAAATATTCAAACCCACTGGAAGATAATACAAAAAAATAAATAAAAATAAAATTAGCAATGTGGAATGAGATTTTAGGTCATACTTAAAAAGCTAGACAGAAACCATAATCAGGTTGGGAGAAAAAAAAAAGAACATCTCAAGAAATAATATGACTTTAAGCAACTTGCTGCAAATGATAAGAGTTTTGAAATTAACTTCCTGAAACTGAAGCTCATACATGTACAACCTGACAGAGCTGTGTGACTGTATACAGAAATTATGCTGCTTTGTGAGAATGAGAATGCAATGTACTTTCTACTAGGAAGCATGCTACAGACACATGTAATCTTCCATCAAACAGAAATGGCCTACTATCTTTAGGACAGCTTGACAAGTGTGTGCACAGGCCGGTCAGATATAGACTCACCCTAGTTTCATTCATTGTGGTGAGAACTGCATTCCTGATCAAGTTTGCATAATCATAAAGCCTGAGAAGGTACAAATTTTTTTTTTTTATATTAGAACAACGTCATGGTAAGATTAAATCTACGGTACACACTGAAAATAAAAGCTTACTTGAGGTGGTCTAGCATCATGCAGCTGGCTAGCAGCATGGCAGTGGGATTAGCAATGTTCTTGCCAGCGATGCTTTTCCCTGTATTCCTCGTAGCCTTAAATCCAGAAACATGTAAGAGTTCATGTTTTTTGTACTAATAAAATAGAGCTAAGCATCCCACCAATGTGTAGTCACTCACTGTTTCAAATACAGCATAGTCACGGCCATAATTGGCACCAGGCACAAGGCCAGGACCCCCGACCAGACCGGCACAAACGTTGCTGACAACATTTCCGTACAGATTGGGCATCACCATTACGTCGAACTGCTGAGGTTTGGACACAAGCTAAAAACACAATCAAACAATGGCATGTTACTAATTAATACATTCAAACATTTGTAAACATTTCCCTAATTCATTATCATTGTCTCAACCAGAACATAAATATGAGGGAGGGCTGAAGGAATAGAAATGATCTTGATGAGCAAGGAAAAAAAAAAAAAACCAGAGGTAAAGGCTGAGTCAGAACCAGATTAGCATGTTTTAACAGGTTTGACAGAAAAGTTACATCAGTTTCATGTCATTTAAACACTTTCTGTTCAGCCTGCTACACTTTATTTTTTTTATATATCATTGTCATGTAAGAAATAATTGAGGAGCAAACAGTTTGGATTCATTCACTGTTGTTACGCATCTAAACTGGTAAGGGAGGTATTTGTGAAGTCAGGGGTGGCAAGTGCAAAGCTACACTCTGAAGGTCTCACTGGACTGCGACTAGTTGAAAAACAGCGTTCACAAGGGAGACTCCAGAATATCTTGCGACGTTCTTAATTTCCTTGCTTGAGGCCCAACGGCAGTTTTCACGCTTGAATTTAGAACGCTTTCAAATTGCGTGAGACATTTTCTTCTAAAAACTGTTGCGACATCGTTGCAGGTGTCTCAAAGATTCTTCTCTATTCTGTCACAGACATCTCCAACTCATCTCACAAGCACAACATCTGCATTTAACACCTGCAAGGACACTCCAACAGAAAACGCGTCCAAGTAAAAAATATAAAATCCCAACAATGATAAACAACAATATTAAAAAATCCTCATATGAATTTTCAAAATATTCTCTAGTAGATTCAATCATAAATGTGGGGGGCAACTGCAGAATAGAGGATGATATTTTTTCAGGAGTCCCGTGGGTCATGGGATTCCTGCAGGATTCTGGCAGGACAGGAGTCAACTTTAATATAACTCACATGATTGGGATGGGACAGGACAAAAAAGTTAACGGGACCAGACAGGAGCGGGAACCAACCAATACGACAAAAAATTAAATTTAATTTAATTTAAAAAATACTTTGAACAGGCGCCACCATTTTGCAGATTTCTTTCAATAAACCTTTGCTCTGGAACACCAGACTCCTCCAGTCTGTAAATGATGCTCTGAAGTCTGCAAAGCTGCACGACATCCTGCTTCACCGAAACCAGCTCGTTACTGTGAACTAGTTTATATCGTCCAATGTATAAGAATGCCTTTAAGCATTTTTATTCCTCGAGTTCTCTCACTTGGTAGTTTTTTTTTGTTTGTTTTTTTAAGCAATTTGAAAGATGGCAGTAAAGTCACTGTTTATAGGAAACAATTGCTCAATGAGTTAGTAAAACACATCTTTATATGTTATGCTTGGGTTCATGGTGTGACCCATGTACTGTTGTTTTTTTTTTTTTATTTATTTGTTGTTACTATAACTGACCTCCAGAAGAGCAAGAAACAAGGACTCAGCAGCTGATCCTCTGTGGAAAAACTATAAGAACCACACATTTCAATTTTTCATTTAAGAAACTGGTTCAGATGACATAACCATTTTTGTTGTTATCTACCTGGATTATTAAGCTTACAAACTTTTATAGGGGCTACAGGCCATTACTGTTTTGTAAGCCATGCACATGGCAATATGCTGTGCTTTTTAAAATGCGGCTGCTCAAAACCAGACCTATAGCTCGCTAGTCTCCAACATTCAGAATTAGAAAGTACCAAAACATTTGCTAATTTTCTCATATTTTTGCCAGCAATTTTGAGTCACCATCTCTCCAGCCTGGTGAAAGAGTACCTTATGAGACTGATGTCACTTTGCTGGTTTCATGCGTGTAAACACACATCATTGCTGGTGTTGGCAGGAGTGACTGATTCATGTGTGAACAACAGAATCGAGCTTAAAGAAAGACTCGTCTTTGTGGTCACATGCAAAAACCTTCCATATTGCACATTTTGCATACCAGGCAAAAATCAAAAATAAACAATACAATCTACCTGCTGCACGGGGCATACTCTGAAATGGACAGAGTGGTGAGTGGGAGTGGTGCAGTGAGAATCATGCTCTTTGTTTTATCCAGCACTTTTACTGCCATCCAACTTCATTACAAGCTGACAGAGAAAGGTGGACCCATGCTTGATGAGATGAACCACAGACCACCTCAAAAAGCATGAATAGATAAGTAGGCACTACACTGGACTTCCTGGTGACTACAGCAAAGACGACCTTTGATAAGCTACTTACTATCTATGAACAACACCCAGCACGGTCTGTGTAGCTCAGCCGCCTGACACGAGTGGCTTCAGTGACAGATTTCCACCCTAAACCTGCTCAAACTAATTCTTCCTGTCTTCATACAACAATGTAATTATTTTTTTAAATCAAAGAAACCATCACTTCCTTAATTTGCATTATTTTAAGCTTTAACACTCACATTTCATATACAGTATTTTAAATATACAAGCTGTACTGCCTGAAAACAAACAAAACCTTCACATGTGCTTAGATGCATCTTTAGCTGCAGATTCAAATCATAAGCAGATGTGGCTGAATATTCAACTTGTATATAGTAGGTATTTATACAGCTTAAATGTTTTGTGCCTACCAATAGGCTCAACTTTATGTTTTCCATTTGTTCCATGGACTAAATTTGCTTCGTGCACCGTGTGTTATACTTACAGTAAATTTAATCCAGACGTTTGCATTTACCCAGTATCAGTTCTGAATGTCTACAAGTTATCACCTGCATGGTGGTGTTGTCCACAATCATGCAGTCAAATGTGATATCCGGGTATCCAGCAGCCACCTCTCTGCAGCACTGCAGGAACAATCCATCACCGAGCTTCCTGTGGAGGAGAATAAAAACGCCACTCAATGTTTCCACCAAAACAATCACACACATTATATAAGACTTACTAGGCCAGACTGTGCAGGAAGGTGACGTTTGCCTCAAAGTAACTTACATGATGTTAGCTTTATGCACAGCGGTGACCCTGCGGCGACCCTTCTCCCTGGCAAGCTGAAATGCATACTCAGCAATCCTGAGGGAATTGTTCCTGGTGATGATCTTCAGACTCTCTACCACCCCTGACACATTCTATAACAAAAGACAAAACATTAAATACTTTGCACCAGCTACAGTTCTACAGCTGCAACTTAAAGAGCAAAAATTAAACTTGAAACAACAATAAGATTGTTTAGCAAAACCCCCAGATGTTGGCTTTTGACACTAATTGACCATTAACTGTAGTAATGGTGCTTGGAGCTATTTTTCCGACAGCGTGTGGGACTCTAGAGCTGCTTGTGTTTCTTATTTGTTGTGCAAGTAACGTCACAATCCAACAACATTTCAATTCTCAACTGTATTTTACAAATAAAACTTTTTCTATGTGGAGTGGAATCACACTAGTCAGTTTAATGATGTCACTATTGGACAGCAATAGATTCTGCACATTTTAAAAATACCCTACATCACATTTCAAAACTGAACAAAAAGGTTAGAAAGTGGTCTATACAGGACAAAAGAAAAAAGCATTAATTTTGGGACAGAGTATTACTGTTCTTTTTTGGCCTGACCTCGTGCTCCAGGCTGCTGTATTCTCCTTCTGTGTTCTCCCTGATGATCATGATGTCAATGTTCTTGTGACGAGTCTGGACTCCAGGGAGGGACTGGCAGTGCATCACATTGGCGTACAGATCTAAGCTTGTGCTTTTAAAGGTGAGAAACCATGGGCAAAACAATCACAAAGGACCAAATTAAATAAGAAACATGAACTATCTGACAAAAAGAGAACTCTGTTGAGGAAATGGAAAGTTTCATTAAACACTAACCGTAGGAGATTATTTCTGGATTTCACAGATGGAGGCATGGTATGTTTGGTTTCTATGTTGCCTATCAAGGGAGTAAAGAAATTCTGCTGTCAGTGTGCTTTATCATGGTCCTACTTTAACTGCTCTGCTACTCATAGATCTTGCATCCTATATTCCTATGCTCTGACTGTGACATAAACAAACAAATAAAATAGTTTAACTCACCTTTAAGGGCAACTCCATTACGGCGGATGGCAGTAATTGCATTATTGATATCATCCTCTGTCTCCAAGGCAGAGTTGACATGAACCACCTCAAAGTCCACAGGGACACAGCTGAACCTACAAGTATGATTATAAACAACAGAGAGAGTTGTCACCAGTTGGTAGTTGATTTTGAAAAGATCTCAGTTTAAAGCTAACCAACCTGAAAACCTCTCTGACATGATTGAGAAGCTCTGGGCCAATTCCATCTCCAGGTATGAGGGTCACAGTATGTTTGCCTCCATACTTTGCAGGAGGGGGCTGTAAACAACACAAAAACAGATGTTTTAATGTGTAGTGAAAAGGCAACTCTGTTGGGTTTGCAACTTTCACTCAATATTCTGCAACAGTCTACACACGTTTTAGTTAGTTTATTCTAAATAAGATAAGAATAAAGAATAATGATAAGAAAGAATAATGATAAGAAATTTTTCTTCTTCTGCTTCCTTTCATTTTATGTTTATTTTTTAAATTACCTAAATTGTATTTGTGTTTTTTTTTTTTAATGGAACTGAAATGAATGAATGAATAAATAAATAAATAAATAAATAAATAAATAAATAAAAAATTGTCCCCACATTTAGAGTTGCAACCCTCAGTCCTACATTCTTCACTTTCCTCTTCTCCCTCTGTCTCCTGACTCATTTCCCTCCTCGGTGTCTTCGACTTACAGTACTGCACAGCATGTACAGAACACTATATAAAACACCAGGTTTAAAAAACACCATAAAGTGAAGCCACGAGAAGTGATCCACGATTTAGGGATGGATGGAGGCTTTTTATTGTCTAATTAAGTAGGTGGTAATGATTTTAGTAGTTCCATTCCTACAGCCAGTAAATCCCAAGTTGTACCTGTAACTACTGACCTGCTCACATTTTCTAATTTCAACATTTCCATCATGGCAGCGTTTTACTGTGTCTGACCTGAACCATAAAGTGAAGGTCACAACAGATCAGGAGCTGAGTGACTTTAGCTCCTCGAGTGCCGATTACCAAATTATGTCTTGACAGTCACTACTCAGATACTTGAAACTGGTTTAGGACATCACATCCCTAATATTTATTACCTTTTTTCCCTCAGACTGTACTGTAAGAACCACAGTGGGAACGAGGAGCGGGACGAGGAAGATGAAGAACGAGAGAACCGCAGTAGAGAGAGGGCAGCCATCGACCACGGAGGAACATCAACACAAGTTAATGGCAACTAGGTTTGTTTCCACATGCATTTCGAGCCTCATGGATGTCCTGATTTACTGCCAAATAATGACTGTCAGGGGGTTTGTAGAGGATCTCCAAAGTGATTCTTGTTTTTCCTTGCTGTGTTCTTACAGGTTTGGCTCTAAAGATGGGTGGGAAGCAGAATAAACGAGAGACATGGGAGTTGGATGTTTTTATACTTAATCTTAGCCTACTCTCAAATTGGTGGTCTAGGAGCTGCCATTACAACGATCCACCGGGCGTCGCCTGTTCTGAATGGACGGGGTACTTTACTCTGTCCGACGCTGGACTGCTGCAGCACAATGGAAAATGCGGGCTCAGACCGATATTCTGATTGTCACTTCACTGCCCACGTCCCTCCAGATTACATGAACCATATCTGCTGAAAGTCCAAACTTGTTACTCTCCTTCAACCTCTGAAAAACTCACTTTTTTAAGAGGTCTGTTTGTTACTAGGCTTTCTGAAGTTGTGCAGTTTGGTTACCTTGTTTCTGTAATCATGTCTTAAAAATCTTCATGTTACTCTTTTTTATTATCATGAGTATTTTGCCATATCTAGATTTCAGACGGTCACAAATTTTGTCAGCATGCACTTGGATTTTCTCTGCTGTTAAAGCTGATGTTTCTGTTTTTTAAAGGGCAAAGCAGAGCTCTTTAGAAAAGTTGGCTTGAGTTTGTTTGTAATGTTACTTGTGTCTCAAGTGTATCCATGAATGATTTAAGAAGAAAATATTTTATTTTACACATTACTGAGTGAATTGTTTCTTTAAACAAACATCACAGTCCAGACAAGATGATGGTGAAGCTGCCTGTGCCCCAGCTAGACTCAGAATCGTCTTGAAGGACATATCAGTGTAGATGCTGCCACCGTTGGACCCCTGCATCCACAGGTTTGTCAGTCCTTCTCTATGACCCCTGGACTCTGTACGCTGAGAGACAAAGAATGACATACCATCACCTTCTTCAGGTCCAGTGCTTCTCCCACACCACAAACACTGAGATGTGCTAGAGTCCGTGTCCTCGTTGGAAACAATGATCCTTTCCTAATGCAGGTGGTTTGACCATGTAGTGACAGCCAACGGAGCTCCATCAAACATGAAACAAGAACCCATAAGAGAGGACAGCGTCCTCGACGATGTGCATATTCATTCAACCTTTATTTAGGCAGGTTAATCTCATTGAGCCTCGAGGACTCATTTACAAGAGAGACCTGGCTA
>JARVGV010000111.1:20625144-20638888 GCA_031762435.1 Hypsolebias longignatus | reverse complement strand
ACATTAACACAGACATAGTGCTGTACAACTTTCTACACACATTCCAGGGAGTTTATCAGTTAAAAAAAAGTTAATTTTGGGTTTAGTTCCTCTTTAAGTTTACTAAAAGGGGATTGAAAATCTCATTCTACCAGGTTATCCCATCTTTGTTGAAAAATAAATTACTGTTACCAAGCACTTAAAATAATTTTTTATGCCTAAAACCTATCATTTAAGTAGTCACAATGCATTGGGCTAATAGTGGTCCTAAGTTTAGGATGCTTCATGTCTTTAGCAGGGTACAAGGGCGTTGCATAATTACAAAGGAGTAAATAAATGAGAATTAAAGTGATAAAACAGACCAAAAGAAGATGCACCACGACATGGTGAAGGTGCAACAGAAAGCTGAACTGATTGCAAAAAGAAAACGAAAAATAACATTAAACATTTGCAATAGCCAACAGCTTAAAGAAATACCACAGTAAGACACAGACTGGGGAAAAAAATCTCCACAAGTGGAAATTAAATTCACAGCAAGGGACTCAAAACTCATTAAAAGACGAACAGAGGGGTTTTCACAAGTCTGTGCCTAGGGGCAGCTGTACGTACAGCTGAATTAGTGAATACATTAATTTTATTTGTACAAAAAAAAATCAAATTGTATGAGCAGCTCTGCTGTATATAATATTTCAACCTATATTGTAAATTATTACAAAATGTCTTTTGTCATGTGATTATATTTGAATTAGTGAGTCTAACTTGTGCTGAAGATCAAAATTCAAGTGTATCTAAAATGTTACAGTTTATTATATAGGCTGTAACTACCATAACTGTAACCATAGGGGCGGCTGAGTCTGAGTGGTTAGAGCAGTCCAATGCAAGATTTGGGGGTTCGATTCCACCAGCAGTCACATGCTGGGCAAGACACTGACTGAACCCCTCAATGCCTCTGATGTGTGTCCCATCAGTGTATGAGTGTGATAAATATCTGATTAGTTTCTACAGATTCAGATGAGCTTCTAGTAGAGTGATGTATGAATGGATAGATGAGGCACAGATTGTGGTGTAAAGCACTTTGAGTATCTTAACAAGATAGAAAAGCGCTTTAAAGTAAAGTCCTTTCACCATTACCATATCCACCACTGCACCCTGTATTCACTGTTTAACTGGACATCATTAACTTCACACAGACTCTTCCACTGGTACATTTTCATCTTTAAATCACTTCTTGGTCTGCTGCCTTCATACATCTCCTACGTGTCTCTGCATGAGCGCAGCTACAGCGTGCACTCTCAGGACATGATTACCTGCAGTGTTGAGTGCAGCTACAGCATGCACTCTCAGGACATGATTACCTGCAGTGTTCCCTCAGTGAGGACTGAACTAGGCAAAAGGGCCTTCTTCCACTCCGCTCCTCTTTCCTGGAATATCTTGCAAAAAAGAACTGAAGCTCTCGACCTTGACCTTAGTGACTTTAAGAATCTGTTGGAATGCTGGCAAGAACCAATGCAGACATGTTCCTGTTTTTAGTTTTCTACATTTGCCTTATAAACTATATGTTTTTGCTACTTTTTTGCCATCTTATTTAATTTGTTAAAAAAAAAAAATCTGTATGCCTCTTTAATGATTCTGTTGTTGCTGTTGTCCATTGTTGTCATCATTCTTTGTTGAAACCAGGTCTCTCTTGTAAATGAGTCCTCGAGGCTTAATGGGATTAACCTGTCTAAATAAAGGTTGAATGAATTAATGAATACATTCAGCAAGTAATGGTACTTTTATTACTTTAAGTATTTTTAAAAGCAAGTACTTGTTTGCTTTTACTTAAGTAAAAACATTAATGTGGTACTTCTACTTTTAGAGTACATTTTTGTCTGTTTATTTGTACTTTACAGTGTTTGTGTACTTTCTCCACCAGTTGTCAAATCAGCTGCATTTCACTGCAACGCCCCAGCAAAATGCAGCTAATTTGACCATTAAAGTGAATTTATTAAGTAAAATTAAACTGAGACACACCTTTGCTATAATTTCGAGCAAACAAATATCTGCCATGGATTTGTCAGTTTGCTGTGAGGAGCAGCCAATCAGGCGTCAAGGTCTGCTCACGAGCCGCCCTAGTCCCACCCACTGAGCTTCACGAGTGACACTGACAGTAACTTGTGCCACACTACCCTCTAGTGGCCATATGTGCTAACTGACGTTGTTTTACGTCCTCGAGAGGATGACGAGCTCAACTGTCAGGCAGCGCGCGCTGCCAGTATGCACGCGAACCTGCGGTTGGAGTCGCCTGTTGTAAATGATGTACATAAGTTGCTGATATTTTCGTGAACCCCATGAATGGCCTACGGCACAACTCGGAACCTACCGTGCGAGCAGCGCGCGGGGTGAAGCGGAAACCGACGACGAGCGTCATCCGAGCTGGAAACACCTGCCCGGCTGTCTGTCTCTCAACAAGCCGAGGCTCGACGACTCGCATGGCGGTTGAGAGCCGCTAACACCGCGGACAGACTACAATAGAAAAGAAGCAGACGAACCCGCGCTCTTATTTTTATTTATTTTTTAAAACAATGCTATCATTTTATAACGTGCCTGAATCGTTTCAGAAAGGGTCGGAATCGAGGGGAAAAGCGTTACACTTGTAAATAAGCAGCAAGGAAAAAAAAAATACAGTTTACATCATGCTGAGCTGCTGTCACATAAAATCATCGAGGGGCTAACGAGGCACGACCTTCATTGCATATGGGTGAGTGCTTTTGTTATTTTCCATTACAACGTGAAGTAGCAATTTGTGAAACGATAGCTCGGCATTTCATTGTGTTGCGTTTGTGTGGGAATTCCGAGCGCTCTCTTCAGCTATCTTCTATTTACTAATACAGTACTGTACTGTAATTCTGAAACGTATGCAGAGCTAACACTGACGTGCAGGTGGGGGGCTGGGGGGTGAGTCAGGCCCTCAGGAGTTAGCCCATCACTTGCATGATGTGAACTTGCTCATACGTCAGGGGGTACGTGAGGACTGTGGATGCTGTCAGTTGCCTCAACAACCCCCACCCCCCTTAACGTTGAGGTGTGTGCCTCCTGCACTGTGTTCCTACAGTCAGTCATAGCCAATGGCTGTGCTTGCTGCCTGCCTATGCAGGTTGTAACTTGTAACCTAGAAACAACCATCCATCCATTAGCGTTTTACCCACTTCTTCCTTTTTGGGTTGCGGGGGTCACTGGTGCCCATGTCCAGCCATCAGTGTGCGAGAGTTGGGGGACACCCTGGACACGTCTCCAGCCCATCACAGGGCCACATAGAGACAAATGAGACAACCAACCATTCACTCTCTCACTCATAGAGACAATTTAGAGTTACCAGTTAGCCTGCATGCCTTGAATCATCATCCAAGGGGCAATTTCACAATATTTACCCTCAAACACCACTTACAACATTTTTATTTACACAATTTATTTATGATAAACTATGTGTGAAGTCATTGAAACAAAACTACAGTAGGTGTCATGGTTGTGAAATGGAGGTGGACCTTTGGTCCATTAGGGTATTGCATTTTTTAATTTCAAACCATAATTCACTAGTGAACAGGAACAAACGCAGACACGAATGGTGGCAACAAGGAACTAATAGTAACAGCTGTGTTAACGAGCAGATGAGCTCCAGGTGTGTGACAGAGTTTTGACCTTTTTTACAGATACGATTGTGCATGCTCGATGTCAGTATTTTACGATGCATTGTAGTCTAGATGGGTTCATGTTTGCTTTTAGCTCTTAAACATCTAATCAAATACAGTATTTGTTGTTTTTGTAAATCTGTTATTATCACAAGATTTGACCATTATCCATCCATCCATTATCTTTTACCCGCTTCTTCCATTTTGGGTCACGGGGGTCACTGGTGCCCATGTCCAGCAATCACTGTGCGAGAGGGAGGGTACACCCTGGACGGGTCACAAGTCCATCACAGGGATACACTAACGTGCATGTTTTTGGACTGTGGGAGGAAACCGGAGTTCCCGGAGAAAACCCACGCATTCACGGAGAGAACATGAAAACTCCACCCACAAAGACCCCCTTGACCAGGATTTGAACCAGGAACCTGCTCGGTGAGAGGCAGCAGCTCTACCAGTTGTACTACCACGCTGCCCCTGATTTGACCATTATATGACAAAAAATTATTACAAATTATTCTCAAGCTTGGCATTTATTTGTATCAACAGTTGGTGTGAATCCACACTTACCAGTAGTCTTAACAGTGTTCATATCTACCTGTACCTGCGGTCATTCTAACACAAAGCAACACTGCACATTGAAGACATTTAGGTCAAGGTTTCTTTATTGTCGTTCTCATCCCTAGAAATGTTTGTGTTTATTTACGTATTTATAAGCTCAACAAGTACTTTTTATTCAACTTTTCTAAAAGTTGTACTCCAAATTGCTAAACATCTGTGTTTTTAATCATGCAAACAAATTGAGGGGCTCAGTTGTAAAGGTCTTAATCCACATTGGTAATATGAAAACCTTATCATTGGCTAATTAGGAGATTGTCCTCTCACCTGGGGAGGAATTCTTTAGAACTGGCTGGTTGTGCCCACAGAGAGTGGATGAAAGTGAACTAAAACTAGGGCTTGGATAATACACAAGCAGTATTCTGTCTCAGTGAATAGTACAGTGTTTGTGCTGCTACCTACACTCCAGTCTCACATGCTTGACCTGGATTGGACAAAAGTCCTTGTGTTTTTGAGTCTTTGGTATCCCTAATCGGAAGATAACAAATCATTGTGTGTTTCAGTCAAGTAGCCAGCGTTTGATACTTTTCTTTCCGGCTCTAAAAGCATCAAACATGGAAGCAACATGTGCCCGCCCCAACTAATTTTTGTTTCTGAGGAAAAGGAAATGCAGTTTAGTTTTAGTTATGGCTTCTTTTTTTTTTTTTTTTTTTTTTTTTTTTAGTTCATGCTGATCTAAAACTGCATCAAACACTGAACTTGTAGAAGTTTGAATCCACCACTTATAGTAAGTGATTCACAATCATATGTGTTAAACATGAGCAAAACTAGTTTTTCTTTTAAAATGTGATCAGCAACTGAGTTGCAGAGATGCAACCATCAGTAAAGTTGCTTCTTGACTTGAAGCCCATTTGAATTTTGTCCAGCAGCTCTCAGACCTTATGTTACCTTTGTCTTCCCACATTATTCAGCCTCTGTAAATCTCTGTGGGACTAATGCTGGATTGGAGGAAGACTGCATAAATTTGAGTGCTGCATTAATCATGCATGGAAAAGCTGGACTTGCAGGCAAGTTTGAATTTACTTTTGATACAATCTATACTCCAAGGATGGACAAGTAATAACTCCCTCAGTCATCTAAAGTCAACCAGGGGTTTTCTTTTTTTAACACTCAGTTTTCAAACTATTGTGTATGAAATACAACACTTCCTGGTGCAGTTTCACCAAGCTCATTAAGTCTGTTGATCAGCTCAGGGATTATGCAAAATACTGCATCTGGAAGTTGATGAAGGATAAGACTTAACCAGTCAGATGAAAAGAACATTCAGGGACAAAGGTTGCAACTTTGCATCTGCTCTTCGAGTTGAAATCGTTTTATTTAGATTTAAATGAAAAAATATACTGGATACTGTATACCAAATTAACTAAATGTTTGCACATTATTATTTAGCTTTAAAAGAAATACAACAGTTAATTTTTGGTTACCATTAAATATATGAAATATTTTGTCAATGGTTTGAACTTCAAAGTCTATAAAGTTTTCAAAAATTGTATCGTAATGTCCTAAAACCAATGTGTGCAACAGAAACATTTTCTCTCTCTCTCTCTCTCTCTCTCTCTCTCTCTCTCTCTCTCTCTCTCTCTCTCTCTCGCTCGCTCTCGCTCTCGCTCTCTCGCTCTCTCGCTCTCACGCTCTCACGCTCGCTCTCGCTCTCTCTTCTTCTGTCTTATTTTTGTGTGTTTTTTCACACAGAGAGACATTAAACTGTATCAGTTATTTACAGGGTTCCCAGCAACTCTTGAATTCATGGAAAACCTTACAGGGAAACCTCAGGGAATTTGAGAAAATCGTGAAAAATAAGTGAAAACTCAGAAAATTTGGAAACTGATCTGGTCTGTTGATTAAAAGATTATCTTTCTGAGATTTGAATGTGTAAATGGGTCCATGTTTTGCTACAGTGTACATAGTGCATGTGTCATTACTGATATACCGGTACTATGGGAACTTTTTTTATTATCTGAAGGTATGGAATATAATTGCAGGCCAACACTGTAAATAAGAAACTGTTCTTAATGACCCATCTGTTAAAAAACATTAGGAATTGTTGTCATATGTTTAAACTCACAACTGTTGGATACTTTCTTTAATGGCATATAGATCCCCGGTCATTGCACATCTCGTGGTGTCTTTGAGCAGGACACCCAATCCCGAATTGCTCCCCAGGCACTTACATCTCTGCCCACTGCTCCACCTGGGTGTATCCCAGGTGCGAGAGAGCCAATTTAATCTTTGTATGGGAACATACAGTGATGACAACACATAGAACTTTATTTATTTATTCATTTAAAAAAAATATGTTGGCAAAAACTTAACTTGAAAAAGTTTTTGCTCTCACCTTAAAAAACCATGAAAGTAAAAGTATTACTCAGCTACTGTAAAATGTTAATTTTTTTAAAGATAACTTGGTTTGTTTTTATTCTACAAGAGAAGTTTTCATACATAAAATCTTTACATCAACCTCCTTTCTCACAGTGACTGCACCCATTTAGGTTTCTGACACAGAACATACCAAATAAAGTGCTTTTATGCTCATGTATCATTTGGGCTTTTCAACCTTTCCATACTCCTCTGCTCTATTTTAGTCTACTACACAATTCTAGCTTACTCTCATAACTGTCGCTCTTTTTGGTCAGGCAGAAATATATCCATAGATGCTATTTATGCATAGATGTGGACACAGAGTCCCCTGCCTCTCCCTTTGTCAAACTGGCAAATTTATGAGCTGTTCGATAAAATGAAGTAACAGTTCAACAGGATTGAAGTGTTTACTGCATTTAAATGTGTATAATTTGCAACTTGTGGAACATGTCCTTGTGAGTTTACAAGTTTATGTTTTTATTTTTTTATGTAGTGATTTATTGGCAGCTTCAGACTGTGAGAATATTTTGTGTGAAAATAAAAGGTGTCATCAGTGGATTTTCATGCTTAAACAAACAATTTTATTTTTGGCGTTGACAGAGCAAGAAATGTCTCAATAATTATTGCAGCACATGTCAAAGGTTATTAAGCAGCTGCAGGTGTTCTAACATCGGCCTAGAAGTCTGGAGGACAGACGCACTGCAACACGTCTAAAGCTCACCTCTCTTGTAAGCTCAGACACTGGTACAGAAATCAAGCAAGAATGATTTGGACATGAAATTTGTTGTAAGCTAGAATCGTTTTTCTTTCCCAGTGAAATGCCACAGTTTCAGCTGCAGTATTGGTCTTATTATTGTCAACTTTAGTTGATCACATTTACCCGCATGAGCAGTTGCTTGGTCATTTGGCTGGTGTCAGGAAATTCCTCTCGGCATTCTTTCATTGAAAAGGGACATGCGCTTTGGGTGACAGTTTTTCTTTTGATGTGTGTGTTTTTGTCTGTGTATAAAAGACAGAGCGTAAAACAACAAAAATCTCTTCTGACTAGCTGATGTGTGTTGAATATTTGCATGTGTGTTTGTAAGAGAGACTGGGAGAGTGTGAGAGATTGCGATGCAGTTGAATGTGCTTGATGTACTGTGATAACTCTGTCCGGTATGTGGCTTTCATGGGAACTCCTTACCCTGGGGACTTGAGCAAAAAAGCTCCTGTTTAAAGGGCAACTTCCCTCTTTTTATTGCTTGTTGTTTTTTCCCCTTCATGTTCATCACATCCTGTTAGGCGTCACCTTTTTAAACCTCACGTTGCCACAACTTAAGCTATACTTTAGTTTTAGGCTACGCTATTTGAAACCTGTCGAAGTGCAGCCCAAAATGTTATATTAATTTCTATTTAATTAAGTTATTAAGTTGTCCTGCAGATTACTTAACACTGTTTAATGTGCATATCGTACAACACATGTCTTATGAATGTTGCTGAACTGGATTCTTTTCTTTTGTTTTTTTTGCTTTCAAGTGTCTAGCAGTTGGTCACACAGCAGCATGTTTAGTTTTAACTCCACTGACAGCTACTGGCATTGTATGTCAGATGTTTTTACATTGAATCCAGAGACACAGTAGGCTTGATTTAAGTTTGAGTCACTGTGTTGTATAAGAAATAAAATACATTTCCAATTGTGGAAATTAACTTTGTTTATACTGCGAGTAAATGTCTGGACTTGCTTCTGTTACATTTGAAGAACATACACCAACTATACAAGATGGTCCTTGTGGATGTCTTAAGAGCTAAGTGGGCTGTAACTAGTTTGGGTGTTTGTAAGTATATAAGTATACCCTAAGTGCTATGTGTTGTCATCCTTGTATGTTCCATACAATGACAAAATTGGTTCTCTGCATTTAACCCATCACACCTGAGATACACCCAGGTGGAGCAGTGGGCAGCTATGCGTGTCTTGCTCAAGGAGACCACGACATGTGGACATGGCGGGGAGTCGAACTGCGTCTTTCTGGTCCCAAGCCGGCTGCCCTGCCTCTACACCATCTCGGCCCCCAATAGGCCTCGTTCTATTTGTGAACCCTAGAAATTGTCACATGCTCAGCTGCAAACTAAAAAGGGTTAGGTTGTAAATCCAACACGCAAAGTGAGTTGTTAACGCTGATCTGGACCTTGCATAACTGTTTTCATTTACTTCTTTCCTACAACTGCATCGATATACCTTTCGTCTGTGCAGCACCTGTTGTCAGCTTGCATGTTCGCTTGCTTCTTGTAAATTCAAAATGGTGACTCTGCATTTTATTGGATCTGTAACTGGTTGCCTAACTCTGTCTCTTAGAAACTGTTGTCAGAGAAACTTTAGGCCAGATGGTATCTTCGTGAAACATACTTTTTTTTTAAACATAAAAAGGAGCTGCTAAAAGATTGTTTGCTGACAGACTGAAAAGAAGATAAAAAAAACCCCCTTTGAGACAGATGGCAAAAATGGAAGAGAGAGGAAGCGTGTCACCAGAAAATGCCCATTAGTCGCACACCGATTGCTTGTAAAGACTCAGTGACAGTTAGAGATCCTTGAACTTTTACCCTTCACCATGGTTCAGTTTGACCATTATTGTAATTCTGTTTGGTGACCTTGCTGAAGGTAATCACAATCACAGCTGTTTACATTTGTCAGCCGTCCATTGCAGATGTCTTGTATTCACTCCAGTAGAGTTCAACAGTCAGTCTTCCTATGAATTATTCACACTCAACTGGCCCCTAGATCGTCATTTATATTTAATGATTGGGATTGCATTATCCCTAACTGCAGCTCTCTGTTGACTAAGGGAGTTGTTGAACACAATTTAAGTCACAAGATGGTTATGAGGATGTGCTGGGTGATTGATGAAGCTTGCTCCATACTCGTTCTGATCTTTTTTTATCTAACTGTACACAGTCTGGGCTTTATTTAATTTACTGTTATTAATTGCTGCTTTCATAACAAGGAGCTAGTAAATAAAAGCAGCATAGTAGTTTTACTTTCTAATGTTTAAACCTCTATTTGTGGGCTTGCTTAAACAAACATTTCTTCATTAGAAACCTAGACTGATCGACATAGAAATACATGTTTCTCATATCTACCTGACATTAATGTTGTGTTTTCCTTTTGTCTTGCAGATTTACCTGAAGGAATTCACATAACAGTTTGAAAAAACACAAAGCACTTCAACTTTCCGGAAAGATGAGACAAAGCCCTCTGGCTTAGTGTGTTCATTGAGAGATGTGTGGCTTTCTTTGATTTCTTCACCACAAGTCTATTTTGATGAAAATGTAGGAACATTATGATGAGGCAGATGAAGACAAAAGCTGTTCTTCGACAGTCTTCCTCTCATCCTCCTACATTATTGTAAGACATCAGTGAACAGAAAACAGAGAAAGAAGGGTAGATTAGAGGGGACAGAGTTGCCAAAGTGAGGAATCCTCCACCTGACACACTGAAAGTGCAGCTTGGCAAAGGGTTGAGGAGGAGACACAAAAAGAGAGAGACGGGGTCTGACAGTGGAACAAAGATTTGGAGGAGGAGGAGGCCTAGGAGGACTGGGAAAGACCATTCCTTATGGCTACTGACCCAGGGGAGCCCACAGGCACCGAGGACTCCTCAGAGAAGCCTGATGGACAAAAGGAGGAGGCTAAAGAGCGGAAGAACAGGACTGATCAACACAAGGATGGGCCACATAGCACCCCCTTGGACTCCTCCTCCTCCCAGGCTCATCGGGAAAGACAGACACGAGGAGAAGATAGAGGAATTAGAAAAGGGGGAGGAGAGGGAGGAGGAGAAGAAGATGAAATATTCTATGAGTTTGAGGAGACCCCTATTTTAGTCTCCAAGCCTGGTCTACCTGGTGACACTGGTCAGAAACCCCTGAAACGGGAGAAGCGCTTCTTCAGAAAGAGTGTGGACATCTGTGAGATAGATGACGAGGTTGTGATGCCCCCTGAGGCTTCTCACAGCGCCCCCCATCTGGAGCTGCGTTCCACAGAATCAGGCTTTGGCATTGCCCAGCAACAAGCAGCTGCTTTTTGTGCAGCTCTGGGACATGACCCATCTCAGGGTCGTGAAGCTGACAAGGATGCTTCTTCATCTGTACCTACCCCGAGCGTGAGGGAAAGAGATCGTGAGCAGGAAGAGGAGGCAGAGATGAAGGCTGTTGCTACCTCTCCTGGAGGAAGGTTCCTCAAGTTTGACATTGAACTTGGCAGAGGAGCCTTCAAGACTGTGTATAAAGGCCTGGACACTGAGACCTGGGTGGAGGTCGCTTGGTGTGAACTTCAGGTAAGGTCAAGTAATTTTAATTCACTAGTAATTCAGTTGCACAACTCACATAAACAATCACACAAAATAATTAATAAAACCTGATTAAGTAAATGTTGTCACTTTTTTATCAACTGTCTAGTTCACTGTGACTACTTAAGTTCTGCAATTCTGTGTAAGATATACTGGTATGGAATGAAAATTTGTAAACTAAAAGGAACCTCTGTCTATAGTGCATTTTGTGATGTCATTACACATTTATTTGTTACAACAGTAAATATTGCTGTAGGAAATTCTTTATGTACTGATTGTCCAGTGGGAGGAAAACAATGACATGCAATAGAATGAGATTATTGTTCAAGTGACCAGCCATAGTTTAATACTCTCATGATTAATGCAGCAGAGCATTGTTAATCTGTATGACTTCAGCATGAGGTGGGAGATAGACTTGTAGAAGAAAGAACTGTGTCTCTCTTCATCTTAGCCTCACAATAGTGAGCAGTGTGATAGTAAGCTATCTCACTTGACTGCTGGCTTTGTGTGAGCAGCCAGTCATGTGTTTGGTTTGGAGCTGATCCCAAAACAAGAGCTAATCCTTGAGATCACACTCTGTCTATTGGACCAACCAGCAGCAGACAGGTCCCTGCATACTCCAACACCTAGAGAATGGACTTATATATCATTAATACTGATTTGATGCATTGACATCTCTATTTTTAATTTAGAATTGCTCAGCTTGCAAATGTGGGACAATTTACTTTTGATTAAATAACTTATTTTTCCTTAGATCTTCATTAACTTCTTGACCTTAACTGATCAAAAATAAAACAAATTTGAGCTGATGGAACATTTATTGACATTTAAAACATAAGAAATAAACAACACCCGTATGGTAACATCCAGTTGTGTGTGTGTGTGTGTGTGTGTGTGTGTGTGTGTGTGTGTGTGTGTGTGTGTGTGTGGGCGGGTGTGTGTGTGTGTGTGTGTGTGTGTGTGTGTGTGTGTGTGTGTGTGTGTGCGCGTGTGTGTGTGTGTGTGTGTGTGTGTGTGTGTGGGTGTTTCTTGGGGGGGATGCGTGTGTGTGTGTGTCCTCTTTATAATAGCCATGTTGCTATCAGCAGTAGCCCCTCACAGCTACTGTGGGACAACCAATTCCCTTTATCAGGCTCCTGATAACAAGCTTTAGCTCTGCTATGCCCCCCCATACACAACTTCACACACACAGGCCACTAAATAACTAATTAGCTTCTCTTTGGGCTTGGGGGTGCGTGGGGGTGGAGGGTAGTAGCGGTATGACCGGCCATTCTGACAAAGGCACACAGCGTTTTAATGTAAAAAAATGAAATCAATAAAGGCGTTAGGCGTCACGCAACTAGCAGCAGCCCCCTCTTAACATTAACAATTATAGTGATTAACAGTGATACCCCACAGCTCATTATTCATACGCAGCAGCCAGAAACACCGAGGAGAGATAAGCTTGTTTATTGGAGAAGGCTCTTTTCACAAGGTGCAGTCGTTTATCATTTGGGCTGAAAGGGGGTTGGAGGGGTTGTGGGCCACGAGGACGTAGGGGCACCACAATTAAAAACACAGTGACCTTGTGGCTCAAAGAATCTACACAGGAAAAAAAATATCAAGCAGCAAGAAAAAACATCATTACAGAAAGGCAGCCACCATCATGCTTCCTCCTCCGGCAGCCATGAACTTGATATCAATTATTACAGTTTCTAATACTAACCATAGGAATTAATACTAACTACAGTTACTACAATTACACATAATGACTGATACTAATTACATTTCCTAGTACAAAAACACCCTTATTCATTCAGTAAACACAGTTGTTTTTTTCTCTGGATTTATACTCCTCGAGAAGAGAAGAAATTTGCTTTTTCTGACACAGTTATGAATTCAAAATGATGTCTCCTAGGAACTCATTCTTGACACAAGATTTGAGCATAAATTTTCTGGGAGTTTTCTAAACTGGTGTCAAACTGCTTGGGGAAAATCCCAGAGTCGTTCCAAAGGGCTAAATTATGACAGCCCCGTTCTGTTACTGTTCCTTCATGGTTCAGAATGATTGACAGACGTATGCCCACACCCCCTCATATTGCAGCTCATTGGGGCTAATTTTGTTTAGCCCAGGGTCCGCCCACTGCCACAGGATGCATCCAATGAGGATGGACTACAATAACGTGCCTCCAGCGTGAGCGTTTGTTGGCGTGGTTTAGCGTAGACTGAGTTGACGCGATGGCGAGCAATATTAGCACAAACGAGGTGGATTATTTAATCAATAACCCCTTTTCCTTAATGTCTATTGAGGAAAAACTGGAGGTGAAGAGGCTGGGGCCAGACAGACCTGGATGCTCAAATCCAGCTAAGAGAAAACTGTGCTGTGTAACTGTGCTGAACTTTGCTGGATATTAATTCAGCTCGGTCCAAATAATATCCTGTCAGTTCGTTTTAATTCTTCTTATAGTTCACTCTGTGTTGTGTTTCATTTTGACCAGAAGTCAAGTGTTGACCTGAATGCATATAAAGTGAGATAATGGTTAAAACTTACTCTTACATTTTCCAATAATTATACAGGACTCGTTCGAGTCTCAAAATAATAATTATTGATTTATACACGAGTTCTTCTTTTTTGGATTAATCAGATTTTTAGTGTGATCTTAATGAAATGAGAGTGGAGAGATTGTACATGAGACGGTATTATATTTGACTCATCATATAAATGCAGCCATTTATTAATGATCAACAATTTAACGTCACAAATTACAATTATTCTCTGATTAATTTTTAATGGCATAAAATATATCGACAGAATATACAAATGACT
>JARVGV010000111.1:20602064-20616926 GCA_031762435.1 Hypsolebias longignatus | reverse complement strand
AGAGACCTGTTAGGGAGCAGATGGTGGGGGTTAAGGGCCTTGCTCAGGGGCCCAGAGTGGGGTGAATGAGAGTGGAGTCGGGACCGGGGCTTGAACCGGCGATCTTCCGATCACAGACCCACCGTCTAACCACTGTGCCACCACTCCGCCTTACACTTACACATCCATGTTCAATTTAGAATCTTTAGTACCGGTATACCTAACAAGATCCATTTAGACAATACATTTTATTAGAGAGGCATTTATATTCTATTTCTGTCTATGTTTTATGTTTACAGTATTATTTTGAGTGACTGCATTTGTGTTCTTTGAACAGTTATCTGAAGCGTTTTAAGGTGATGAAACCCAAGGTCCTAAGGAGTTGGTGCAGGCAAATTTTGAAGGGCCTTCACTTCCTTCACACCAGGACTCCACCAATTGTCCATCGGGATCTTAAATGTGACAACATCTTCATAACAGGCCCCACAGGATCAGTCAAGATAGGTGACTTGGGATTAGCCACTCTTATGAGGACCTCATTTGCCAAAAGTGTCATAGGTAGGTTGCATCCGTAGACCAACTACTTCTGAGCAATTACAAAAAAACTGGATAAACTGGCTCTACAAGTGTGAGGGCTCCTTAGTAAACTGTGCAAGTGGTGAAGTAACATCTAGCTGTTTAGGTTATTACTAAGAACTGCCATGTTGTCCAAACAGGAACCCCAGAGTTCATGGCTCCAGAGATGTATGAGGAGCATTATGATGAGTCTGTGGATGTTTATGCCTTTGGGATGTGTATGCTGGAGATGGCTACTTCAGAATATCCCTACTCTGAATGCCAAAATGCTGCTCAGATCTATCGCAAAGTGACAAGTGTGAGTGCTTACGATTGAATTGACCTTATTCAATCAAACCATGCCAAAACTATTTTTATAAATGTAAATATTTCCCATTCCTTTTTCCACAGGGTATAAAGCCAGCAAGCTTTGATAAAGTACATGATCCAGAAATCAAGGAGATCATTGAATGCTGCATACGTCAGAACAGAAGTCAGAGGTAAGCAGATTCTAGTTTAATTTATTTTTTCTTGTGGATTTATTGATTTCTTTAACAGCGATAACTGTTTCCTCTTTTACAGACTCTCTATTAGAGACCTCCTGAACCATGCATTCTTTGCAGAAGACACAGGGGTCCGAGTAGAGCTGGCAGAGGAGGACACAGGCATGCAGGACTGTCTAGCTCTTCGAATTTGGGTTGAAGATCCTAAAAAGCTGAAGGGGAAGCACAAGGACAATGAGGCCATAGAGTTCAGTTACGATCTAGAGAATGATAGTGCTGAGGAAGTTGCTTTAGAAATGGTGAGCCATGAGTACAATTTATAACTGATTAGAGATACTGATGATAAAACAATATAAACTTGTTTTAGGGAAAACTTCAGCTCATTTGTTTGCCACTTCAAAATACTTATTGCTGATATGGAGACCCCTTTATCTGCTCATTATTTAATTATTTGTTTGTCTCTCAATCATTTATTACAGGTGAAGTCTGGTTTCTTTCATGAGAGTGATACCAAGGTGGTAGGAAAATCCATTCGGGATCGAGTGAATTTAATTAAGAAGTCCAGAGAACGTCGACAGCTGCAGCTTCTTCAGCAAGGTCTCGAAGAACGAAGAGACTCCACTATCGCCTCCTATCCATTTTCTTATCCCTCCTGCCCATCCTCGCTGATGCAAGGTGCAGTTGGTGTTACAGCAGGTGGAGAAACAGGAGCTGGAGGAGTAATTCATGAGGCTGAGGAGCTGCCTGAAGTAGACCAGCATGTCAGACAGCAACATATTTTTTGTACGACAATGCTTAGCTTGCCAGGTAGTATTTTTTGAAAACATTTAATTTTAAAGCAACTGACATTGTAAAACAAAATTAAAAACTGTTTTATTATTTGAAAAAGTATTTGTTAGTTTTTTTTTTTTTTAATTTAAACTGTGTACTGTTTTTAAATATTTTTACCCTGAAGGTGAAACCCATGGGTCTGCTAGCTGTGAATCGTATGCAAGTGGACAGAGCCAGGCACACTCTCTGCAAGGAGAATCGTACTCCCAGTCACAGATTACTCCCCCCCTTATGGCAACAGTAGGTTTATGCTTCCAGTTATTGATAGAATTCTGCTCATCGTAATTTAAGTCACTGTATTGATAAAATACATTGTTCAATAACTATTTTCTGTTTCACAGAGCACTGGAGCATTGGTCAATCCTCCAATGCTCAGCATTAGTGAGAGTGGAAGTGGTCCAAACGTGCCTCTTGGTCAGAATGTTAGTTTGTCCAGCATGCCCATTAGTAAAAGTGAAGGGGGTCCTATTGCCCAGGCGTTACTTCAACCCAATATCGTGGTTCCACAGGTATCACCAAGTGTACCTCAACACTATTTTCAGGTGAAAATATGATGATACATATATGTTGAAATGAAAACCAAATTTATGCTGGGACATTTAACATTAATGCTAATGAAGGCAAAATGCTGGATCCACGACTCTGTTTCTTTTGGATCTCCCCCTTCATTAATTATGAAATACCCAATAACCCTCATACACTCACAATTTTTTGAATTTGAACAACATTACACAAAGTTTCCCCCAGGAAGTTGTTGTAGTAGTGATGCAAGATTTGAAGAAGTTCTATGGCTTTGTGATGTAAAAATTTACTTATTTTAATTTTATCTTTAGTGTATTTTTATCTTCTGAAAGTGTAATTATTTTTTAAGAATCTAGGTTTAACAAATTTAAGCAGTTAACATATTTTATAAACACTGTGGGAAACTTTGTTATTAAAAGTTAATGTGTTTGTGATTTTTTTTGCTCCTTGCCTATTCTTAACCTAATTTTTCTACTGCTTTCTCCCCCATCCTTCCCTTCTTTCACCTCTAATCATCATTCTTTCATTATCACTGAATAGTCACAAACATTTCCATTAGAAGCATTTCAAACTGCCACTCCTCATGGGTCAGTGGCCGCCTCACAGTCATTTATACCCCCTGTTTCCGCACAAGTACCCATTAATGCTTTCACTACATCCATGCCAACCAGTGATCCTGTTGGACAAGCAGGGGCCATTGTCCCCACAAATCAGCAGATCCAACACCCTGCAATGTCAGTGCAGCTCACTGACATCACTACTCATGCCACACCCCAACAAACACAGCCTGTCATGATCTCACAACATTCTATTGTCCCACAACAACAGATAGGGATGGATGTCCAGACTTCCACTGTACAGCAGCAGCCCCAAAAGCAAATGGAGGCCCAGGTGACTCTAACTGAACACATTTGTGCCATTCAGCTGCCACTAGGACAGGATCAACAGAGCCTTTCAGCTTCAGCTATCCAGAAACACCAACAGGAGCCTGAGCAGCAGACATTTGTACAGCAACATGTCCAATCGGCTTCTCAGCAGCATGTGATGGCTACACAAACAGCTGTGGCAGTACCACAGCAACCAGCAGAGCAACCTCATGTTTTTCAACAGCAGTTGTATGTAAAGCAACAGTTTGATCAGCAGCAACAAACAGCACTGCGTCAACATGAACAGCAGGCCCAGTTGCAACATAAACAACTCATGGATAAGCAACCGCAAAGTCCTGTACAACAAGAGCAATCAGCACATGCATACTTGCATCAGATAGAGCATCAACAACAGCAGCATTTTCCCTTACAGCAACAGCAGCAATGTCAGTCATATCAACAAACTGGACTACACCAAAGTAGGGCAAAAATGATGGCAGAGATGCAACAGCAAAGCGAAGAACAGCAGCAAAACAATGTACTGCCGCTGCAATCTCAGCAGACACAACAGAAAAATGAACAACTACCACAGCAAAATGCAACTCAACGGACAGTGCAACAAGTATTAATACAAGACTTGCAAAAGGAGTTTGTTTTAAAACTGCAACAGGTACAACAGAAAGCTCAGCTGCAGCAACAAGAGCAGCAACAAGTGCAACTCAGGCAACACTTGGAGCAGCAGCACCAAGTTCTGTTGCAACTGCAGTTAGAACAGCAGCATCAGCAAGTTTTGTTGCAGCAGCGACAAGCAGATTTAATGCAGCAACAGGCTCAGCTGAAGCAGCAAGAGCAACAGCAACAAGCTGTCAATACTCAGCCCCCTCAAACTGGAAAACATGAACCTGCACATGTTCTACAAAGCAACAGTGAGGTGCAGATTCAGCAGCAAACATCTAATTTACAACAGTTGTGTATCCCACAACTAAACGCCTGTCAATTTACCCAGCAGCAACAATCAGTTGTTGCTCAACAGCACCATACTTCCATGATTAAACCTCATCTTTCTGTTGATGTTCCAGGTGGCACTGAAACTATTCAGCACCAAACTCATGTAATAGCTCCTACTCAGGTCCCCGTGACCATTCAGACTTCACAAATTCCATGTCAGACATCTCCTGTTGTCCTCACTCAGCAAGGACAAGGTCATCCTCAAAAGCAGGAAGAGTTCCTAGTCCAGTTTTTAGCTCAGTCAATATCCCAAGCTCCTCAGCCTTCCACTGAAGCTGATGCAACTCCCCCAGCAGCAATGATCCCAAGGCAAATGCAACAAATGCAAGTCTACCAGACCCAACAAGTTCCTTTCCAAGCTAACTGTCCTGGACCTGTAACTCCCACACAGGGTCAGACAGCTGTTCAGCCATTAATCCAGACTCAGCCTCTACATACACCTATTCTACAGTCCCAGCAAATACCTGGTCAGGTCCCAACAGTTGATATTCAAATGATAGGCCAACAAAACCAAAATACAACTCAACCCTTAGCTGCTGTTGCTTCAGGTTTTAGTCCGATACTCGATGAAACGTGTGTTCAGCAAAATATTCAAAGACCAAGTCTTATTCAGTCCCATCTCCAACAAGAAGCCCAAGGCCAGTCACCCTACCCTCCTCAGCCTACCGCTGGATTTTTAACCCCCCAATATGTCCCTCAACCTTCTCACCAAAGCATGCCATCCTTACTGCATGATATGGCTCGCATTTCTCAACAGCAAGTGCATCATCAACAAACACTCCAGTATCAGCCCATCATTCTGTCTCCAGGTTCGAATGGGAATGTTGAAACTAAAACAGGTGGTCTAGCAGTTGAAACTATCGATCTTCTTGCCACTCCTCATCCTGTGCAGATTGGACAAGGTGAAGCTTTAAGTCAAATATTACATCCAGTTGTTCAGGCCCAACAGCAATCTACAAGAAGCTCTGTTGACTTCTCTTCCATTCAGCCCATGTCCCAGTCTTTGATGTCTCAGTCTATAGAGCAGTACCAGCAACAGCTGCAGAATTTGTCTCAAGTACAACAACCCTCAGCCCAACCTAACGCACAACCCCAGTTACTGGCAAAGCCCGTTCAAATTCCTATCCCACAACAATCTCCTGTGAGACAAGCTTTAACAACACCTAGCAATGAGTGTCAGGCTCCTCCACAGTGTCCCCCTACGTCACATATGGTGATTCAGCCCTCAGCGCCAATAGGAGCCAGTAATGTTGCTGAGGCTCAGTCACAGAGCAGCACGCTGCCTCTTTACAGTCTCCTAATGGCAGCTGGTCCTCCATCTCCACAGCATCAAGCCAAACAGATGCTGTCAGCTCATACACACACTCAAACGAGCAATCAAACCCAAACACACTCCCAAACACAAACACAAGTTCACTCACAAGCTCATTCTCAAACTCAGACACATAAAGAGACTGCTGTCCCTGTACAACAAGTGCCCCTCAGCTCTTCAAATACCTCATGTTCCTCAGCACCACCACCATCTCTCCCATTCCACCATCCTACCCCAGCCCCTGCTACAGAGTTTCCTCCACCAGTAGCCCAGGTAGCCTTAAAGAGGCAGGCTGAATTTATTCCCTCCTCTCCTTCACCTTTTGTCACTGCACTACAACCGCTTGGCTCTAATGTCCTCAACCTTCCCCAAGCCTTGCTGCAAGACTGTGACATTTCTCTACAGGGCGTCAATCAGGTACATGGAATACAAAAAGTTTTCTGTAGTACTAATTTTTATTCTGACTCACTGGTTTCATGAATACAGTAATACTAATTTCTAAATTTATGAAAAGGCTTTGGCTTTACCTTTTTTTTATTCAAACTGAGTTCTAATTTCTGGGGGGGAGGGGAAGTGGTGGATGTTCTTAAATAAAAAGCAGTGAAGGTCAAAATGATCAGCCTTCTAGAACTGTAAGCACCAAATTATTCATATCTTCATAGATACAAATAAAACATTTTAACTAGAACATATTTGTATTTTATCATATTTTGCTAAACAACACGACCAAAAGAATGAGAACTCTAATACAAGTGGCTGAAACGGGGTGTCTGGGCTCAGCCTCAGCCTGAAACATTGGGTGAAGTGCACCGTGATATGGGGGAGTGAAGAATAAAAGGTTTGGGCATCTGATTAGGATGAGGTTTTCTGGGTTTGTTCACTGATTCTGGGCATGTTCCCAGTGTAGATTCAGAGTTTGCTGAAAGGATTATATTTCCTCTCTGGCCTGGAAATGCCATGGGATCACCCAGGAAGAGCCAGAGAGTGTTACTGGGGAGGGGATGTGTGCGCTTTCCTCCTTGACATAATGCCCACTTGACCCAACCACAAATAACAGTGGAAGATGTATAGATACAGTATTTACAAACAACAACATTAACTTAATCTAAGAAGTGCAATTAAGAACAAACACCTTGGACACAATATTGTTTTATTTATTTATTTTTTGTTTGTTGCTGAAACATTGTCAAGAATGATATATAAACCATTTTTTGTGTGTCATGTAGAGAAGCATGTTACTCTTGTCATGCAGTTTAGGTCATGTCTAAGGTGTTCAATAGAGCTTAAGCCACAAGGACCCATTGATGCATTGATGCATGCATTATACATTTTTGTCTTGTTGGATATTTCTTCAATTATTTAATAATTTTACACCATCGGGAACAGAAACAGCAAATGATAGAACTTTAACATATCAGTATTCTGGCTGGATTGTATTTTCTTTATTTTTGTTCTACCTCTGTTAGTACTTACAAACTAATACATGACATACCTCAATAGCTCTTGTCTGCTTCATCTGTCCATTTGCACTATCCCAAACATAAAGAGGAAACTGGATTATCTACAGTCTGTGTTGCAAACATTAGTTCTGCCTTTTTTTAAGAATTGTTGTGCTGCTTGGCCTTTTGTTTATAAAACCTGACATGGTACAGTAAAAAGATTACCTGTAAGCTATTTTTAGGGTGCTCAGTTTTGTTTTGCCTAAACATTTTTAATAAGTGTAGAATATCTTGGTAAAATTGCTGAGTGCTGAGAAAGTGATGGTAACATTTTTGCCACTTGCCTTTGGAAATGTGACAATTTCTGCATTTTCTTAATGTGGAAACTCAAAAATGTACATTTGAGTTTTCCCTATGTTAATTTCATCTCAACTTATAATATGTTCAGGGTATTTTTTAACAATTGAACTTTCTCTAAATACTTAAATGCTTACGGTTCAGGAGCATCATTAGAAGGATTGAACTGGTTATTCAGTGTTATTATAAACATAATGCTTTTTTTTTTTTTTTTTTTCATTTTATTTTGCTGATGTTTTATTTATTTATGTGTGTGTGTGTTCTCTCTACATATTTACGTTGTGTATATATTTAAACACCATTCTTCAGGATGGTCCATTGCAGACAAGTGCAGAGTCTTCATCTGGGTATGTCAGATATCTATTGAATAATTTGCATTTACATATTTCTTTTTTATAAATTAAATGTTGTTTTACTTTATTGTGCACATTGTCTATCGTCCACCTTGACTTACTTCAAATTTCTTCACGAGACTACATTTAAAACCCATTCCATCCTCAGATCTATTCCAGCTAATGGTGAAGACTCCCTGCAGCTTTCAGCAAATGGGAAAATAGAAAAATCAAAGGCTCAAAAAAGAGCTTCTTTACTGAAGCCTGAGAAAGGTTCACATCCGTTTCAACTGAGCATGCTCCAGGTAAAGAAAAATCGATTACCATCTTACTTATCAATGTACTTTATATTTACATAAATAAGTAGTATACAGTATTATGATTTAAAAGACCAGTTACATAATAAGATTTTGCCTTCAATTTATTCCAAGGTTTCCAACAAAGGGGACAATATGGTGGAATGCCAGTTAGAAACCCACAGCAATAAGATGGTAACATTCAAGTTTGATATTGAAGAGGATGCACCTGAAGATATTGCAGATTACATGGTAAACAGGCAGTAGCAAGTATCTGCACTTGTACATAAATGTTGTTACATAGTTTTATCATTGCCTTTTGGTTTCACTTTATAGGTGGAGGAGGACTTTGTTCTTGATACAGAGAAGGAGAAATTTGTTGAGGAGCTGAGAGCAATAGTTAAAAAAGCCAATGAAATTCTTCAGACACAGGTACTGTATGTTGACTTACATCTGTCAGTTTACCTTTTAGATGTTTAGCTTTGTCTCAGTACTTAAAATAAAATTAATAGTTATTTCTCCATCAGGCTGGATCAACTGATCAGTTAACTGTGAGCACTCCCACAAGCTCAAGTAAGGTTTTAAATATACAGATGTTTAATTTATTTTTATTTTTTTTCCACAAAAAAGTAACTGAATGGAAACCAAAGTTGTACATTGATTCCATTTTAAACTCTTTATGGTTTTTTAGTAGACTCAGTTCCACAGTCGTCTCCAGTGGGACGCTGGCGCTTCTTTATCAACCAGACCATTCGTCATAGAGACTCCCTGTCCAACCAGGGAACTGTCACCCCACCACCCACTGCAGAAGCAAGGATTCCACAATCTCCTCAACGAGATAAAGGTGAGCCCTACATGGGTCATTTTGAACGCTGTGGTTCATTACATTAACTAAGATGATAGAGTAAAAAATACCTGTTTTTTTTTTTTTGTTGGTTTTTTTTTTTTTTTTTTTCAGTTGTAGAAGATGATGGATCCCAAAATCTCGAGTCTTTTGGTGAAATGATTTCTTCACCCCACACAACCTTTTCTTCTGCCTCATCTCCAGTCTCTATTGCCTCAGCCCCTGCTCCAGCTCTCCCAGTCTCCGTGGCTGTGACCACTGGTTCTGAAACCATCTCTGGACTGGCCTCTCTCTCACTCATTGCCTCAAGTTGTCGTGACTTGCCAGTGTCCACCTCTTCTTCTAACCAGATTCCCAGTCCTCTTTCAACTAATGCAACACCTCCTGTTGCAGATGCCCCCACATTGTCCACAGCTCCTCTTGTGTCTCCCTCATCCACCCCCATATTTCCTGGTAACTTTACCACCCCTATCAACAGTGTTTGCTCCACTGCAGCAGCTGCCCAGTCTTCATCTTCTTTTAAGTCCCCTCTTCCGCTCGGAGTGATTTCTTCTGTAGTAAATCAACTTGCCATGGAGCAGCAGCAGACATTCACACCAGTCACATCAAACCTACAGAAGGCTCCAACAACACAACTGCATTTTGAAAAACAGATACAGCAGATAGCACCCCAACAACAATCAACACAGCACCAAGGCAGTCAAGATCAAATGTTCCTGCAGCAAGAACAACCCCAACAGTCTCTCCAGCAATTACAGCAGCATCAACTTAATGAAAAACAAATGCCACTTCAGCAACAACTGACTGAAGTGCAAATTCTTCCTGGGTCAGGTAATACAGAAGTGTTACAACAGTCTGTGCCTGTGCATCAATTTCTGCCATTATTACCTGTACAGCAGACCCAGCCTCAGCAAACATCACCATTTGCCCCACAGTTGCTGCAGCAGACTCAGTTTCAGCAGTCACCTCAACAAGTTGTTGCACCTCTAGCTGATTCTGTGACTCAGCAGCAGGAGCAACAGCAGGAACAATTAAATCTGCAGCAGACATTACACTTACAGCAACAGCATATGATACAGCTGCAGCAACAGCAGCTGTTAATGGGTGCTGCAGCTCAAAACCAACTGTTGTCCTCCTCTGTTAGTCAACCATTAGTTCCTCAGCAGGCACAACTAAATGTTACTGCAATACCACAGCAACAGATTTCACAGCATGTGCAGTCACAGAAAGTGCTGCAACACCTTGAGCAACAACACGAGATGGTTAAAGCTGTGGACACACCACAGAAACAGCTGCAGTTCTCAGTGCAGAAGCAGTCATCGTTGCAGCTGTCAGAGTCAGAGGTGTCTGCAAGTGAGACAAGTGTCACAGAGGACACTAGCAGCTATTCTGCCCCATTTCACCCTTCATCTGACTCTTCTCTGCCACTTCTCCATCTTGCTTCTGCTGAAACCCACTTACCTAATCTCTCCCTCACTAAGACACCATCCCCTGCCCAGCCATCTTCTGTGGCTGAGTCAGACAGCGAAGGCCCCCCGAAAATGGGCTTTGTAGACAACCGTATAAAGACTTTAGATGAGAAGTTGAGGAACTTGTTGTATCAAGAGTACAGCAGTGGGACTGCACACGCTGGAGCTGCCTCTGCAGCTGTATCCGCTACCTCCACATCAGCTGGGGGTGATGAGTCGTCTGAACCACAATCACTCCAACACGTACTTTTTCACCCACTCGCTTCTTCTTCCGACACCTCCCCCCATTCCTCGTCTTCTACCTCCTCCACCACCACTCCCCGTTCCTCTTCCACCTCGCCTGACCCAGAGAGGGAAGAAGAGGAAAAAGCATCTATAGATGTGCCCAACCTTATGCAGCTGAGCCCAGTGGAGCAGCAACCTGGACCATCTCTCCCCTCCACTTGTGCCTCATCCACTCTGCAATCGTATCCCTTCCCTCCCAGTCTCAATGCCTCTGCTGGCCCCCAGTGCTCACTTGTACCAGGAGAACCAGCTATATTTGTAAGTAAAACCAAGGATGCAATTCATAGTAAGTTTTGTCCTGTTTTTACTGTTCTAAAGTGGATTTGTTTTACTGTCTGTAAGTGACTCCACTCTGTTCTCTTTAACTGTTTTTGATTAGTTGTAATATTTAAATGTTGAAGATCTCTTTTTTATGTCTCACGTCCATTCAGCCACTCCTAATTGTTTTAACTGTCCTAGGCTGTACCACCACACTCTGACACAAGTGCTCTTGGAGATGCATCATGGCCCCCCAATCAGCAATTGATCCCCCTTCATCAAGGACAGCAGCAGCACAATGCAGGAGGTGGATATTTTGGCCTAAACCTGACATGTCCTAGTATCAGAAATCCTGTTAGCAAGAAATCCTGGACTCGAAAATTCAAAAACTGGGCATGCAAACTGCGCCACTCCGCCAGCTTGTTCAAGAAACCCAGAGTCCAAGAAGGTAGCGTCCTTTTAGGGAGTGAAAGAGAGAGCGAAAGAGAGAATGGGGTATTGGGGCATAAACTTAAATCCCAAGTCTAATACTAATTTACACCTAATAATTACACATTTTTAACCCTTGAGCATATTGAGTTAATATTAATGAATGCTAATGTTTAAAACATTATAATCATATTAATATTACGTTCTGTAATGTCAGTGTTGATGTCACTGCATTCATTACTGTTTGTATTTTGTTTTGCTTATTTTTTACTGATTTAAATTTTATTGACCTTTTTTTCCCCTTTTTTGCATGAGACTCTCAGAGGCCAGAACAGTGAAGAGTAGAGAAAAAGGAAATGTGCACAATGTAGGAAGGGGTTGCATCAAAAATCTGATGCCTTCTAAGTGCAGATAAACCCTGGAGTAAAGCCCAGCTGTGACTTGTGCCCAGAATATTCCCTTTCATTCGACATCCCAGTTCATTTCCTCAAGTCCCAGGCAGTACCAGCAGCATCCAACTTACCTCACATCACCTTCACTGCTGGCTCAATTTAAACAGTGCCTCACCTCACATCACAGATAAGATAAATGCAAAGAGGCTAAGTCAATGTATGATCTGTTATATTTCAGATTCATAAGCTCTTTAGCATAGGCTTGTATGAGCGAAACTTCAGTTTATGATATAGTAAATAAAACTATGACAATAAATCTTATACTTGGCCTTTAGTTTGAAAAGCTCGTTGTACTGCTGTAAAAATCAGATTGTTTTAGTAAAATTATGGATCTAAAAAGTTGGGATGTAAATGAACAGAATCCAACGGTTTTCAAATGTTAACATTTAAATTTATATATACAGTACTGTTCACTTTTAGCTCCAGTTAGAAATGAGAGAAAGTCTAAGAAAGGAAGAATTTATGATTGTGGGATTGGCAGAAGAGAAGACTTCTTTTATTTCCATTTCAGCCATACAGTAAATTGGTGAAAAACTATGAATTGTAAAGAGACAAAGTTCCTTTTTGATTTCATTTTAGTGCTACAAAAAATGAGGAGGAGCAAGGGATGGAACGCAACAACAATTTAGGTTAATTTCTACATTAATTCATCCTTTATTTATTAAGGTTAGTCTCACTGAGTCACAAGGACTAATTTACAAGAGAGATCTGTTACATGCAGGCCAAAGTTTAAAGCCTTAAACAAAGAGAGAGTAAACCTTTTGATTTTAAATATGCACACTTGCAAAGGCAACCACAATACTAAAGAAATTAAACTTAACCACTAAAATCCATTATGAAGGACAAATGTCTTTTCATTTCTCAAACACAAATAAAATTGACTTTGTGTTGTTTATGGACCATTTTTAAATACATTTAAAGTTTTACACAATTTGTGAACAACGGCATTCTTTTAGTTTACATTTTAGTGTTACAAATAAAAACAGGGTTGAATTTGTATAAATTACCCAGAGCCCACAAATTATAGCCAGGTGTGTACAAAAGCAGCCATTCAGATATGTCTAGACTTTATTCAGTCACAGTGTACCACCCATCTTGTGTGTTTCTGTTTATATGTGTTGCATGTGTAGCAATAGTTTAGAACCACTGCTCCAAGAGCTCATGCATGATCACCTGTGTTTTGTTCTCCACAACTAATAATGGACCATTATCTGTAAGTAACACCTGTAACGGACGGCACATCTTCATTTTTGTGTTTTTTACACATCCAAGCTTGAATAATGCAATTTTTCATGTGCACTTCTTACTAATGTTTAATCCTTAATATCAAATATCACTACAAATTTGGGCCCAGGTTTCAAATGTATCATTGGAATTTTCTGTTGTATGAATGTGTTAGTGGTGAGTAAATGAGAATGAGAGTGGATTTTTAGTGAAAGAGGTGTGTCTGTGTGTGTGTGTATGCATGATTTAGACGATGACACGTGCAAAACATACAGTGAACATGCACATACACATCTTATAGACTTACATGCAGTGACCGTAAGTCACAAAGGTGATTCTGATGGTTGATTTGTAACGCTGCGCTTTTGTGTCTGCCCTGCGTCTGTCTGTGCTCACCTGTACGTCTCACTGTATTGTGCTTTTTTTCCTGGTTGATTTTGTTTTTTGTCACCATTTATGTGCTGTTGCTACATGTGCCTGTGTTATTGTCTTGGTGTGTTTTGCCTCCCCTTTTTGGTTTTCATCCCTTTCTCTTTATCAGACGGACATTCAGTCAGTCTTCCACTTGACGATGATAAAAAGGAAACATCATTGAGTTTATCTCAGTCCTACAAAGGTCGATTTCAGGTGAGAGAAAATACACTGATTGTATTTTTTTTTTTTTTCGTTTCATCATGCACTAAACATTTCCAACATATCTGATGTTAGGTGACACCAGTGCTCCAGACCACTCCTCCAAAACATGCACCATCAAGCCATGGTAGTACTCACAGGAAAGTGGGACGCTTCTCTGTAACCAAGACAGGGACAAAGAAAGAGGACAGGCAGACTGACAGCTCACCAGTGTCTCCTGATCTGGAAAGAGGGAGAAGGAAATCTCAGATGAAGGAATGTGATAAAGAAGAAAGTAGGAGGACCCCATCAGTGGCCCATCTGCCTCGAGGATTTGGACATAACCACTCACCGCTGGGCAGCAGTGATGATGATGATGATAATGAGAGTGAGCTGGAGGATGAAGAGCTGAGAAAAGAACTACACAAACTCAGAGAAAAGTAAGTCCACCAAAGGAGGAAAATCACTTCATTCTTTTACAGAATGTCTGTTTCCATTTGTTGACGTTTCTTGTTCATGTTACAATGTCTGTCTGTAGACACATCGGAGAGGTTGTTTCTCTTCAGGCCAAGCAGAACAGGGAGCTTCAGGAACTTTACAGACAACTTCGTTCTCTTAAAGACCAAAGACAGAGTCTGCCTGCCTCCCTGTGCCGAACTCCCCCTCTTCCTGCAGGACCTCCTGTCCTCTCTCCACGCAGGCCAAGGCCAGCCAAAGTTAAGCTTCGGCCACGACCTCACTCTCACATGGACAACAATGGAGTTACACGCTCTGGTTAGGCTGTTATCAACCCCCTCCCCCACTTTATTTTTGCGTAGCTTGGTCTCTGTGTGATACTGGGTTTATTGTCTCTTCTAGGGATTCAGCAGTCAAGTACCGGTAGTTTTTCAGGTGGTGAACAGGGTCAACTGTCATCATTCTGCAACTCAAAGCTTCGTACTTCAAGTCCTGCTAAAGCAGGTAGTTTTTCATATCAGTACCTAATCAAAACAATGTATATTTAATGCCATAAACAAGATATATTTTGATTTGAATCAGTTCCTTTTTTTCTTACAGATCACAGTCCCTCAAGGACGAGCACATTCACAGACGAACTGCACAAGCTTGTTGATAACTGGACAAAGGAGATGGTGGGCCCTGCTCCAACCAAGCCTTCATTGAATCAAATCAAGCAGATCCAGCTGGTGCAGGGAGGCTGGAGCCAGTCAGCAGAGGTAAACATCAGAAGACAACACTTTGCAAGCATAAACTAATTGCATATTTAAAAAAAAAAAAAAAACGGTAAAAGG
>JARVGV010000111.1:20591367-20601971 GCA_031762435.1 Hypsolebias longignatus | reverse complement strand
CAGATCACGCCACCAAGCTGGTTTCCAGCAGCACCACTGAATCCCCAGGCACCGCCGGCCCCTGCAAGCTTGACAGCGGCAGCCTCCTCTTCTTACACAGGGGGAGGAAGCCTGGCAACCCTCCCCTGCCCAGGACCCCAGCCTTCACAAACTCACGCGGCTCAAGTGCCACAGATGCAGCAAAGTTTACACCCCCATCAGCCTGCCCCCCTCCAGCAGTTGCCCTATCAGCAGTCCCCTTTGTGCCAGCAGAAGTCACATCCTCGGATGCAAACCTCCATGCATTCACAGACACAGCCCACTCTTTTGCTGCCCCAGTCAGCAACACAAAGCCAATTGTTGCTGCCTTCCCAAACCCCACTATCACCAGTGTCCACAGCCATGTCTCTGCTGCAAGGCACTGGCACCACCGTACCCACTGAAAGCACGGCTGTTACTGGGGCTGTGTTTTCCTCCCCTCCCTCTCCCTCGACAACCTGTTCCTCTTCTTGCTCGACTGCTGCTTTACCTTCCAGTGCCAAAAATCACCCAACACCCCCCACTTCTACTCTTCCTCTGGGACAGAAATGAAGCCTGGTGAATTGTGAGGTCAATATGAAGATTCGAGAGATGGAAATGCTCAGCGAGTCAGGATGTAAGGCAGATCTGTTTAGAGCGTTAGTTGAATTCATGTGTGAGAAAACTGTGACTAAATTGAATTTAAAGATCCCAGCTTGCTTCTGAAGGAGATGGAAAAAGATTGTGAAAGACAGAAAATCAATTCAAGGATGTACGGACAGCGCAGCAGCTGGAGATATGAATGACTGGATGTTGCAATGTAGAAAGTCATTAATGTATGAGTGTGTGCTTTTATGTGTGTGATTGTGTGTTTGTAGAGTATTTGATATTGATAACATATCACTTGTCCTTGGATACAAAAGACGTCGTCTGTTTCTGTTTGCAAACCAACTCTGCTGGACCTGAGATCTCCCAAGGCAGAGACTACAAGAAGCACTAAATCAAGCAGATTCAGCAAGTGCACTGAGGCTGGAAAATGACTCAAACTTTCACTGTGCTAGTATTCTCTGTTTAAATTGCCAATGCTTACAGTGAAAGGACTATCAAATTTAAAAGTGCAATTAGTGATGGTCATAGAAACTGACCTGCATGTATTGTATTGATTTATCTAAAAAGCTTCAAACATTTTTTTTCTAGAGGCACATAATAATTATTAGATACATAGAGGAACTTTTTCAAACTTGGAACTTGCAGCACAACATAACTCAGTGGCCATTTAAAAAACAAGTTGATTAAATGGCATGTTACATGGTTAAGCATGTTAAACTTATCTGGATGCCCTCATTTACAGCCAACATAAAAACCCTTCTGCATTGTTTCAGAATGGTACGTGCTCTTTGTATTAAAATGAAATACAGTAGTCCAAATTAATATAAATTCATTATGAAAACACAGCATCTGTGGTTGGGCTGAACACACTCAACTAATACTGCATGACCTTACAACTAATTGGACTTTTCCTAGCCCAAACTGCATCCACCTGCTGTGTGTTTAATCAGGCTTTTTGGATATTTGCAGCCTAAATATATAATCGTTCAAGGGTAAATTTTGCTTTTAGCAGTTTGCGCTTTCACATCTGACATCTTTTGCTTTCAGTTTGAACTCCGCATATCAACTTGTATGTGTGTCCTGCTGAAGTGGAAGATGATAAACAAAAAGAACTGCCAAGTTATTCTTGACTGGGGAAACCAAACTGTATAGGGAATTTCCACGTTGCCTTTATAATTACTGCTTTGTTGTGAGTGTGACTGTATGATTTTATGTGCAATGAAATTTTCTAAGTCCCATGGTGTATTTCATCACGATTTACATCCCTTTTTCATTTAGCTAAAGCAGCCTCTCAGATGTCATGTACTGGAGTAAAAATGTTTACTCTGCCTGTGTTCCAGGCTTGCTTCCTTACAAAAGAAAACAAAACAAGACATTAGACCGTAAAGGTTGAGAGTTTGATGTTTAACACTGTTGTGAAGTTCTCACTTGTCAGCTGTGATCTTTGTTTGGCAATTATTGTGAGCTCTTTAGTATTTACCTACAGGCTTTTAGTGTGACTGCATCATCATCAGCTGAAATGTGGTGTGTTTGGTGCTCATCACTAAAATTTCATTTAGCTCTCAATCTAATTTACATACAAAAATATGCAGGATAATATATCTGCTGTTGATATATTATCATACGAGTTAGCTTTTTTGTGAACTTAGCCATGCAAGTTTGACCATTGATGGTTAGGTATTAATGCAATTACAGTTTTTAAAAAAAGGCCCGTAGTAAAAGCAGCATTTGTTTTTATTTATTATAGAACGAGTGTGTGGCTCATAACACACGAGGTTGCACAAATAAAATTAAAACTGCTAAATATGAGTCAAAGAGAATTTGAATACAACTGGCACACATTGAAAGGTGCGGTTGAGAAACGGCATAATCCATAAGTAGGATTTTTAAAGTTTATTTTATTTGTTGCTTTTCAAGACTTCCTACATTTGAACAGAGATGTAGTTCATGAATAGTGAAGGTGAGATACTGTGCTGTCACGTCTGATACTGACGTGTTTAACAAGCTTGATCATTATGAAGCTGGCTTTGTCCTTTTGAGTGTTTCCAAAATGTGATTTACAAGATAAATTATTTTTGTATTTTGAAAAGGGTTGTACAAATTGTAAAATTTTATTCTCTTCACTATAAACCAGAGGTTATTGGAAAAGCAATTTTTCATCCCTGTTTACATGGGACTCCCTGTCCCTGTGCATATATAGTACCTCAAGAAGCTAAGGCCATTTCCTATTATTTTTGAATAAAATTTCTGTCATTTAAATTTTGAATGATAATTTGTATTATACATCAACAAAAGGCACCAGCAGACCAGTCGGTCTGATCTAAAACACAAATAAAACCAAAAATTTTGAGAATTGTAAAATGCACGACTGAGGACCAATAATAAACGAAAATATGATAAAGTGTGTTGCTGGTGATTTAGCCCTTGTAGACTGTAACTAATTAAACTGTTGATTTTATTTATGTTTTGTAACTAATTAAAATAAATGATGCCAAACCTCAAATTACATGTTTTTTTAAGGGGATTTGGGGGAGCATGACTTTCTCTTAGGTATCTTGATCAACAATCAGGCAGGTGATTATGTGATGTATACATTTGACACTGGCCTGTTGGGAGGCATACAGTATTGCTACATTTCTGTCCAGTTTTAAAATGTGAAGAAGAGTTTAATACTACACTTGTCATAGCAGCAAAAGCTTTGCAAGAAATTTGGCCATTTAAACAAAAACTATGGAATATTGGCCATTTTCAGATTTTCTTGGATCAGCAGTTGTTAATCAAGTGCTACAACGGGCACTTGTGGACAATTGCTGGTGACAGCCAAAACTAGCTGTTCACATGAGGAGGACCATCAGCCTAACGACCAGTTGTTAATGCCTTGGCGGCCCAGATCTAGGTACTATTTATAAAACTGAGTTTAGTGCAGGTCCTCAGACTGACTAAGTCTTTTGGATAAAAGACGAAACTTTTCAACATTTTTTTTCCTACCTGGATGAGCATGCTGGATATTTTGACTGTTCTTTTTTAGTAGTACAAATACTAAAACATGGGCTGGAGCAGTAAATATTTCACTGTGTGTGCAGGAATTTACCAAAATATTGATTTAAGCCTAACAACTGAGTGGAAACTTCCTGATTTAAAAAATCCAGACTCAACTAACTGAATACTAATAAAAAATAAATAATAAAAAAAAAAAACATGTTTTTTAATATGCTCATTATAATTTGTCTTGCTTAGAAAAATTAAACCAACAAAACAAAATACGACAAAGTTTGTAGACACCGTGGAAAAACAAGTAATTAAAATAAATGTGCATTTTTTTCTATGTTTTCTTGATTCATGCGGCCATTTAAAATGCATTCATAAATATTTAATATTTTTCTAATTTATTTAAAATAAATTTTGGTTTCACAGCATTTGGGTTATACAGTACTGTTTTTTTTTTTTACGCAGCAGTTTACTGGAGGTTTTTTTTTTTTTTTTTTTTTTTTTTTTTTTTTTACGCATCTGTTTTTGACTGCAACTTTATTGTTCCGTCATCCGTAGACAACAACGAACAACGGTCTGACGTTATCCCCTTTGAAATGGCGCTGAGGCTGTGTAGTACGCCGTTATTTCTATTAGATATGCTCGTTTAGCTCTTTTAAAGTTAAGATCTTCTGTTGCACTGCGAACATCTGTACCTGCCTTTTGACTTTGGGGGCCACTGAGTTGCAAAACAAAAATGTGTCAAAGGAAATTGTTAATAATTGACGTTGCATAATAAGGCCGCGGAGGCCCCCGAGCTCGCGTAGAGATTACAACCGCTCGTCAGTGCGTGGCCCTGCTGCAGACATACACTTTGGTGAGTTGCATGCGGTTTATACCAGGTTAGTTGAGGTTTGCTAAACTAGAATCAGCTAATTTCATTCAAGTCATAAAGAATGGTACAACAATCGGCTATATAAGTTTAGAATTTCACAGTTATAGTTTTCTAAAACTTGCTTTTCAAACCCCTGCACCGTGTGTTTACAAACAGCTAAGCTAGCAGCTAACGTGACAACCTGAAAGCGTTGTTATTGTAACGTTATAAATAGTTAGCCGGTCCAAAACAGGCTCCTTTTAAATTCCGTGCAAAATATCAAAAGTATTTATCTCTGTGTTTGGAGCTGCATCTTAAAATGTTCATTAATCTGAAGATAGATGTTACTTTATGACTATGCCATGCTACCGAAAGAAAAACGTAAACAAGTTAAGTGTTCAGCCTAGTTATCTTAGTTGACTGTTGTGACAAGAGCACATTTCTAATCAACAAACTTTTAATGAACATGCGGGGTGCTTGTATTATTATTTATCTATCGGATGATCCAATTTGACAAATGCTACTGCGGCTATGAATCGCTTTCTTACGGTAAAATAAAAACGATTGTTTTCACCAATAATTTCAATACAAACAAGAATTGACTTGCGATTGTTATGTATTTTTGTGGACACAGTTATTTAAAAACTTTTAAGGAATATTATACAATATATTCACTCCTTACTATTATTGTTTTGAGAGTGAATTACAGCAACACAATTCTCCCCAAGTACCAATTTTTCAGTCTCAACTGTAATCTAAAAATACTTGGAGTAATATTATTTTATGTTAAAAGTCTGCACCTGTACAGTATACCAAAATCAAATAATTATTGTTAAATATGTTATTAGTGAAATTCAGCTGTCATTTTATTTATGAACCAAAACTGTCTTCAAATGCACTTTTCATGACCGTATTTGTTCAGTACAACACTAAATACTGTTTTTTTTTTGTTTGTTTTTTTTTGTGCGCATATGTGTTTTTTTATTTTTTAGGTTTCCAGGAGATTCCCATTGTGCATTTCTGTCAGAAGTATCTGGAGGTGAATTGACAGTTTGAGTTTCTATTCCTCTATTATTTAAGTCCTCAATGAAATAGTCTCCAGCTTGAATTCAGTTTCTATACATTTGACATTAAAAGTATTTTTACGTACACACACAGTTAAAATGGCATCAGTGCCAGTGTACTGCTTGTGTCGCCTGCCCTATGATGTGACACGCTTCATGATCGAGTGTGACATTTGTCAAGACTGGTTTCATGGAAGGTAAATTGTATATGTTTTCTGTTTGTTTATGTATTTACTTTGATTATACTTTACTAATAAATTTCAAATGTTAATATTGTATTTTATTCACATTTTTATCATGTGTCTTTACTTCTTAAAATTTATTAGGTGTAATATGTTTCAGATGTGTCAATATTAGCATAACCATTTAGTCTGCATATTCTGAACCATTAAACTTGTATAATACAAGTATTTTGTGTATTTATTTATTTTTATGTGTAGCTGTGTCGGAGTAGAAGAGGGCAAAGCAACTGAGATTGACCTCTATCATTGCCCCAACTGCCAAGTTACCCATGGGCCGTCTGTTAGTAAGTTTATTTTTATTTTTTATTTTTTGTATTAGAGAAAGAAAGATCCAGCAGAATGAGCACAACGTTCTGCCTCAGTGCTTTTGTGTCCATGTGACTTAAAACCACTTGGCGATCAAATTGCCTCAACTTTACAGTGTGTTGAGCATACATTCACGTTTCTGTTGAATGTTTTTTTTTAGAAGTGCAGCGATTTATTTATTCTTTTCTAATTCCTTTGTTTTTCCAGTGCGTAAACGGCGTGGAGGCAGTAAGCAAACAGAGAGAAGTGCTGGTGTAGGAAGAGACCCAGCTCGGCCCGTTAAGACCGGAAGTTCACAGTTTGTTAGGGAGCTTCGAAGCCGCACTTTCCCAAGGTAAGAACCCTGTTTGTTCATGTAAGTGCAACAAATTATTTTAGCAACTAAATCTAGAAGAAATTACTACCGGTAAGTACTTTTATCAAATTGTTTATTGCCATTGATTGCATTGTATTTACTGACAATCTTTCATAGGCACTGCACTTTGTTGGATAAAGAATAGTTTGTATTATGGTTAAATTATTGAACATTCAGCGTTTTTTCTTTTTTGTGTGTGTTTGTGTGTCTGTGTGTGCAAATATCTGGGTTGTGCTTTCAGTGCTGATGAGATCCTGCTCAAACCATCTGGAGTGCAGCTGACAGTTGAGTTTCTGGAAGAGCATTCGTTCAGCGTTCCTGTAATGGTGTTGAGGCGGGATGGCTTAGGCATGACCCTTCCTCCATCCTCCTTCAGTGTCAGTGACATAGAGCACTACATTGGTAAAGTTTCTCTGCATCGTTCTTCAGTATATTGAACTGTTTTCAAATAGTTCTGGACAAAACCTTTCTAAATGTTTTGGGCTTTTTGCTGTTATTATGTATATTAAAGACAATACTTTCTGATGTTACTGTGGCTAATGAAGCATATATCCTTTTAAAACTTTTTTACTTTTAGGTCCAGATAAAGAGATTGATGTGATTGATGTTCCTCGGCAGTGTGATCTGAAGATGCGACTGGGAGACTTTGTTGAATACTACAACAGCCCCAACAGAGACAAAGTTCTCAATGTCATCAGCCTTGAGTTCTCTGACACCAGGTTAAAGAAACAAATAATACAATAAGTAGAAGAATGTCTCCTTGTTCAGTCTGTCCTGTAACAGATGTGAAATGTTGTGTGTGTTTTAGGCTCTCAAACTTGGTGGAGACCCCCAAGATTGTGAGGAAACTTTCATGGGTGGAAAACCTCTGGCCTGAGGAGTCTGTGTTTGAACGCCCCAATGTGCAGAAGTACTGTCTGATGGGGGTGAAAGATAGCTACACAGACTTCCACATTGATTTTGGAGGCACCTCCGTTTGGTACCATGTGTTGAGGGTGAGAAAATGAAGGTTTTAGGTTGTGTTTGATGGGTTTAAATTCAGTTTGTTTTTCTTGAATATAAATAAATTTATAATATTGTAAAAGTTTATGTTTTTGTGTTTTCTCAGGGTGAGAAAATATTCTACCTTATATCTCCCACTCCAGCCAATCTGGCACTTTTTGAGCGCTGGAGTTCCTCATCCAACCAGAATGAGATGTTCTTTGGAGATCAGGTTGATATGTGTTACAAGTGTTCTCTCAAACAAGGAAACACCCTGTTCATACCAACAGGTAAGAAAAGGTCAAGCTGTTTTGTTTATTTATATATTGATTGTAATGGTTTCGGCAGAGCTTTGTCAGTCCAACAATAGAACAAACTATGGTTTATAAGAAATCCTTTTGAAGAGAAGATGTTTTTTATTTTGACAGTGTTTAATGAGCAAAGAAAGTATGTGGATCAGATACTTCTGTTATTTTACTTCTGTTATTTTCCAGGATGGATTCATGCTGTGTTGACTCCCGTGGATTGCCTTGCCTTTGGAGGAAACTTCTTGCATAGTCTCAACATTGACATGCAACTGAGGTTAGTTTTTACTGGACTCTTCTTAACATGTTCTATACTTTTAATATTTATATTTTAACAATACTTGTGATAAATAAATGCCCAAGTGTAAAATTTGATACATAACAAATAGGTACAGTTATTGAAAATATATACTGTACAGGTAGTCCCCGGTTTCCGGCCGAGATCCTTTCCTACAGCCCGGCCGGAAACCGATTTAGACTTAAACCGGAACTGCCCGCACGCGTGACCGTAAACGCGGCGATCAGTCACATCTTTTTAAACACGTTTTTTTCAATGTAAAACAACTTTGAACGGCCATTTTAATGTGTTTTAATGTGTTTCCAAGCAGTTAACTAACAAAATACTCTAAAAAAAAAAAAAACGAAAACAATATAAAATGCTGGAAAAAAAAAGGTAACGTACGGTGCGATGACGTCACTGGGTGCGGTGCCGTAAACGCGAAATGCCGTAAACAAATGACGCCGTAAACCAAGGACTACCTGTATATGTATATATACAGTATCTTATATTAGAACACTATGTGACCCAGTTTATTTACTCCAATTTAGCAAATATGAATTTGTTTGATATTTACAGTACAGTAATTGTTGTTTAAATTTTGTAATTGCCATTAGATTACAACTAAGCTACCAGCAATCTCAACATTTGCCTTGCTTACTGCTAATAAAAAGGAGAAAAAAAATGTTGGTTATATATTGTAACTCCAGATTCTATGAGTGTAAGTGTAGCCCTTTAAAAGCTGTCTTTTGTGTTCTGTGTGGACCATCACGTGATGATCCTGCACCAATGGGGCAAAATGTCTGAGAACTTTCTTTACCGTGAGAAGTTCCAATACATTTATGTGACAAGATGTGCTGGCCGGCCATGCACCTCCTATCGTTTGTGACAGGCAGGTCCCTCCCCACCCGGAGAGGAATGCGTCTGTGAACACCGATGTGAATTGTGTCACTTTGCCCAGGGGAACTCCCTCTGACAGGTTCAGGTAATTCCCCCAGTGGTTCAGATCCACTCCCACAGATGGGGGGGACGGTGATCAAATGCCGTTTGTGACAGAGTTGATTTTCAGTCAATTGAATAATCTCTGCAGGCGGCACATAAACAATAACCCTAGCAGCACCACAACGTAATCCGCTGATATTATTCCAAGCAGTCTATAACTGTCAGTGCTGTTCCTGTTCTGAGGGGCTGGACGAACTGAAGCAATGACGTCAGGGATTCCCTCCTCTGTTCTGACAGGGAAGCTGTCATGTTCACTGAGTTTAGTTTCACTCCCAGGAATGTAATTCGCTGAGACAGAGTTATAGAGCTCTTCTCATAATTTATTGTGAAAGCAAGATGAGACAGATGTTTCACTAAAACAACTGTTTGTGTCTCTGCCTCTTTTCTGAACCGAGATAACAGCAGGATGTCATCCAGATAAAACAACATTTTTATCCCTCTCGTTCGAATCGGCTGGAGAGCTGCCTCCATACATTTTGAGAATGTGCGTGGGGCGAGCGCATACCAAAAAGGCAGACGGTTGTACTGAAAACAGGCCCCTTGAAGAAAAAATGGAGGAACTTCTTGTGTTTGTTTATCATCAGAATGTGGAAGTATGCATCCTTCAGATCTATGGACACAAACCAATCCCCTTGTGTCACATATTTGAGAACATGTTTTGCCATCAGCATGTAAAAAGTTTCCTCCATGATGAATTTGTTGAAGGCAGACAGAATTGGTCTGAGGCCTCCTGACTTCTCCGAAACCAAGAAGTACTGGGAGTAAAAAATGGCTTCCTGTTCTGGAGATGTTAGCTGCGTTTTTAACACTCCGTTGAATTTTGTGGTGTTCTCGCAAACTACAGATTATAACGCTTGTGAAGTAAGCAATGCAACCATTTGTTCAAGCTTCATGTTTCCTGCTATGCCGTGCTGCACTCTGAAAGTGGAAGTGCATGGATGTTTTGTCTTATAAGGGAGAACTGTGCCTCTACCACTGTCATATCTTGTTGGGTGGGGGGGGAGGCTTCACCCACATTGACCCATGGGAGGCTGGCATGAAAAGAGCTGTTTATCGGCTTCTATGTAACGGTTCTTACAATGTTCCCCAGCCATGCCCGGTTGGGTAGAAGAACCAACATTAGTGGGTGAACAAAACAAGCACTGCTTCAGTGGAGGTTCACCTTCAGAGCTCACTTCTGTCGGCCAGTCAGGAGAGAGAGATGGATAACCCCTGTGAAAAGCTCTCGCTTTAACTACAGGTTCATATTTTCTACCTGAGTGTGTGGGGACAGAAAGGTCCCTTTGTTCTTTGGGCATTAACAATTTTTAACATCTTATCACTCTGTGTTTTCTGACAACTGTCCTCAGTGCTTGCCTCCTCTGACAGGTGATGAGGCGGGGCTGGTGGGTGGGTGGAGGAGTCTCCGAGTGCAGCCGGTCCATCTCATGTTTGTGTGTCATTAGACCAGAACTGCATTTTGTTTTGTTTATCTTTGAATGGTTGCCTCAGGTTAACCTTTTCATTTAATGTGGCGAATGTGCTTACAAAAAATGGAGCAGATTAATTCAGCTGTCTAATTGAAAAACTCCGCTTTTTGAGAAAGTTTTTTTTTCTCACTTCAAAAACCCGGCTCCTCGCAGGGC
>JARVGV010000111.1:20530322-20546260 GCA_031762435.1 Hypsolebias longignatus | reverse complement strand
TCCAGGTTCCTAGCTGCAGTGTGGGATCCTCTGCACTCCTGTGCATGAAGGACAGACTTTTTAAGTTCAAAGTTTTTATCTATCCATTGTGCCAAAAAACTATTCATGCTAACAGGGCTAACGCAACGCCCAATTGTTGTGATAAAACTCGTCCAACAAGTCGTGCTATCAGCTATTAGCTTCTCAATGACATTGGAAATGACAGCTTGTAACTCTGGTAAAACTGTCAGAAAAATATCTCAGACTGGGGATGATGTAGCGAGGCTCAACATAGTCCAAAAATCTCCGGACTCCGACATCATCAACAAACAAACAAAAAACTTTCACACCACCGACATTTTGACTTCTACCTCTCCGCCATGAGATCAGTTGATGTCATCGCATTGTGCTGCCACTGCAGGCAAAAACAACGCCTTTTATATGGCGAGTTATTTTAATGGAATGTCCGATATTGAAAATTAACGTTACTATCGGCTGATACAGATACCAGGCCGATTATATAGTGCATCCCTAGAAATCAATATCACAAAGTAGAAATATGAAGGTCCATGTAGTTGGATTTATTCCCCGCTAATTTTAACTTTATATTTTGTTTCATAACTAAAATAACAGGACTTCAGTTAATTGACTTGTCACATATTTTAAGACAATGCAAATACACAGTAATTACACAATTTGAAGAACAAAGTTTTAGTACAAATGATAACTGATGAGCTGTGGAAACTAAATTATCTTTATGATTAAATCAGGTTTAAAAAATTGAGGGCAAGTTCAGTCAGATCAGAGCTGCAACACAACAGGTTATTAATCTGAATGAATTTGACAGATATGTAATTTGTCTAAATTTGACCAATGTAATTTGACAGATGTGTAATTCTGATTCTCGTGCCTAATGTTCAGTGGTGAAGGTGCCTATCCTTCAGCATTTGGAGAGTTTAAGGGATGAAGAGCTGGAAGAGCGCAGAGAAAAGAGACGGAGGCAGCTGGCTGAGGAGGAGGAATTCAAGCAAAATGAGAGGAGGGCTTCTGAACAAGTCAGAGAACAGAACCTACAGGTGGGCAAAAATACAATAAATAGAAAATACAAGTTAGTTAGCTGAGGGGCCACAACGCCAGATTCTAGACAAGTATCCTTTTTTGTCTTATCTGATCTGTGAACAAGATTAAATCTTGCACCATCAACTTCTGCAAAAATGCAAATGAATTGAAGTTTCAAATAACGTTTATTGAATTATTGATTAAGCTAAGCAGATGTTTACACCAACAAAATGAGGTTTCTGGTGTCTTTCTGACCCACGGGAATACAATTGAGTGCTTAAAAAATTATTTGTTACATTGTAACCAAATGTACTGGTAGCTGTGTCAAAACAAGGTAATGAAAAATAGAAATTAAATGGTTTTGTTTTTGTTCCTAGGGTTCTGGATTGGGAACAATTAATGGCACGGAGAACACTGCAGGTACTGATATTTGCTGTATTATTGTTTCTATCATGATGTTAAAATTATCTGACCTGTATCAAATGGACATCTCTGTGAAGGGGTACCCAGAGGCCAGCAACGGATTACAATGCATGCTGTGGGATGAGGTAGTAGTTTGTATAGTTTTAGGATCACACCAGATCTGGGAGATAACTATACAGTCTACTGTCTTTCTTACGGCAGTGCCATACCAGCTGGACTTCTTTATTTTGTTATAAGGAAATTAATCATATAAGATTGTTTACCTGAAAATTATTGGCCTTCATTGTTTTCCAAAGCATCTTACTATGCATATATATTTTATGTACAAATTTGCCTCGTGCAGTCAAATGATATTTTAAATGAGAAGAAACTTAACCTCTACAATAAAGACATCTTTAGTCTCAATAATGCTGTGGGTGTAACTTTGCTGACATGGTTTGCATCCACCAATCCCCTTGAAGGAAAAGATCACTGAACTGTTATGAAGTTGTTCTGAGTGATCACCTTTTTTCTATAGTGGAGCATATCCTTATAGAATTGATCACTTTCATAATGACGAAAGGTCCTTTCTGAAAGGTAATAAAAGTCTCTTTTCCCCCTTTTTTTTTTTTTTTTTTTTTTTTTAACTTTGGACTCGGTTATCAGTACACCCACTTGTGGGAAATGAAATATTTGGACCTGTATAATATTTATAATACTGTATTTGGACAAACTGTTTTGGGAGAAGGTATCATTCTGTCAGTAGAGTTAGAGATCCAGAGTTAACACCTTGCTATTATGCCGTTTCTTTAAGTTCTCGCCAGTATGCTTTTTGCAGCAGCCGCCTTTGATGTGGTGAGGTAGTAAGTTGTGTTGTTGAAGGGGATCATGATTTTGCACCCTATACAGGAGATAACTATACAACTTACTGCCTTCCTCATTAGAGGTCTATTGCATCTTTATTGGAAATGATGAACAATTACTTGTGTATGTGTTCACAATGTTTTCCTTTCCTATAACATCAGTAAGAAATGCCTTGAGTTGTTTACAAGCACTTTTCAGCTGCAGTTGCTTGTGCTGTATTGTGGAAAAACCATTTCCAACATTGTGCTTTGTTGTAAGGTCAAAACAGCACGTGGTATATGTTGATTACAATTATGAGTTTTAAAATCTGCATAAAAAAAATAAACACCTGCTTTAAAAATTCTGTCCCCCCTGGATGTTGCAGAGGGCGAGCAAGTTCAGGATGGTACAATGTCATGTCTAGACACACCCAGGGTTTCAGAGGGCTTCCTCACTGCTCCTCCATCTGGAGAAGTGACTCCAACCACACCTGCTCCTCATGAACAAGCACTGGTTTCTTTGGAGACTGCTATTAGTCAGCAGGTCCACCAGCCAATTGCTGACCTCCTCCTGGCTGAGTCACATGCCAGCTCACTGGCTGCGCTGGCTGGTACTGGCCTTCCATCTTTGTCAGCACCTGAGAGGCCACACAGTGAAGCAGAAGCATCTCAGATGGAAATGTCCCCAGCACCAATTATCAGTGAGAGAGCTGGAAGTGGTATTGGTGGAGGAGTTTTGGATGAAGCAAGAGAAGGTACACTTAACTCTAAAGTCTAAAAATAAATTTACCAACAATAATATAAAGCATTGTGTGTTAGTTGCAGTTGATGAATCATAGCTTTTTGAACAGAAATTAAACAAATTTTAATTTTAATGTTTGTATTTACTCAGCCTCCATTAGTCCAGATATTGTAGAGAATTCAGAACCTGCAGTGGTTGGTGTTTCACAACTGGAAGGGTCACCAATGGACACGAGCAGCCCTGCATCTGCTACTCAGGAAGAAGCTGCGTCCAACCCTGCTCCAATTACTCAGCTGTCACAAGAGCTGTCTGGCAGCAGGGAGAGTGGGCTGACTGACAGGCAGACAGATGCTGAAACTGGGTGAGTATTAGGTTAAAGTGTCTTCTACCTCCTTAAACAGTGGGTTTAGTTTGCAATGTTTTTGTTTTTTTTGTTTTTTGTTTTTTTTTTTTTTTTTTTCTCTCAAACCAAAACGAGATACTTTGTTCAGTAAAATATGAAAGTGTGTGGACTTTCCTACAAAAACATGACAATGTCCCTTTTAAGTTTAACGTGTTGCATTCTTGAACAGCTCCACATCTGTTTCATCCCCTGGGGAAACGATGCCCAGGAGTGATAGTGTGGATAGCCAGTCTCAGGCCATTCAGGAGGAGCCTCTCCCGTCCACCAGCAATGAGGAGGAGGACCCACTTGCAGGTTAAATTTGTTGATCAATGTTGAGACTCTACTTTGATAGATCACTTTAAAACATTTCCTAATGTTTAAGGTTTTTTTTTTTGTCTGAACAGGGATTAACTTACCAGAAGGTGTGGACCCCTCCTTCTTAGCAGCTCTTCCGGAGGACATTCGTCGAGAGGTGCTGCAAAATCAGCTTGGCATCAGACCGCCGTCACGTCCTCCTGTTACCACAACGTTACCCTCCACTAATGCACCTGTACTTGGAGGACCAGGGGTTACAGAGGTCAGCCCTGAGTTCCTGGCAGCATTGCCACCTGCCATCCAAGAGGAGGTGAGAGTTGGAAAAGTTAGATTACAGAAGGCAAAATGTTTCTTTGTTTTGATCTTAAATCAGATTAGCATAATCATTGATGATCAGGTCTTTTCAATGAGCGTGTCGATGATTTTTTTAGGTTCTTGCTCAACAACGAGCTGAGCAACAGCGTAGAGAACTGGCTCAACAGCCTCTACAGGGAGACTCCCCCCTGGATCCAGTCACCTTCATCCAGACTTTGCCCTCAGAGCTTCGTCGTAGTGTTCTTGAGGATATGGAGGACAGTGTGTTGGCTGTCATGCCTCCAGACATCGCTGCTGAAGCAGCTGCGTTGCGTAGAGAGCAAGAGGCACGCCAAAGACAACTGATGCACGATCGGCTGTTTGGTCATAGCTCATCTTCAGCCCTTTCAGCAATCTTGCGCTCACCAGCCTTCACCAGTCGATTAGGAAGTAATCGTGGTGTTCAGTACACCCGTCTGGCTGTCCAACGAGGAGGGACATTTCAAATGGGTGGAGGAACAAATCACAGGTGAAGAAAAACTCATTGCTCCTGTTGACTTTTCTTTTATTATTTGCTTGTCTCCAAAAGTGTGTGAGGCAGTTTAAATATTAAATTGTTTGTACAAATATTTTAAATCTTACTCCAGTGACACTGCAATTATAACTCAAAATATACACTTTATTTCAGACCATCCAGTTCCAATGTGGACTCTTTGCTGCGCCTGCGAGGACGTTTGCTGCTGGACCACGAGGCTTTGTCTTGCCTGCTCGTTTTGCTGTTTGTAGATGAACCAAAGCTTAACACCAGTCGTCTGCACCGTGTTCTCAGGAACCTCTGCTATCATTCTCAAACGCGTGGGTGGGTCATCCGCAGCCTGTTGTCCATCCTCCAACGCAGCAGTGAAAGTGAGGTATGTCTGGAGACCTCGCGCCTAGAAGATTCTCGTGGCAAGAGAAGCACCCAAGGAGGCTGTGGCGGGAAAGGTCCAGTCAGTTCTTCTCACTCTTCTTCATCTTCGGCCTCCTCCTTAGAACTATTGAACAGGGTGGAGTCTCGTAGCTCCAGCCAGCTCTCCTGGCTCTCTGTCTCTATGGATGCAGCTTTGGGCTGCAGGACAAACATTTTCCAGATTCAGCGAGTATCGGGCAGGAAGCACGCTGATCGACATTCAGCTGGTGGCTCCACAGCATCAGGAACGCTGGGGGGCGGAGTCCCAGGCACTGCTGCAGGTGTCACATGTGCTGGAGGTGGTGGCTCTACAGTTCACATCCACCCACAAGCTGCTCCAGTGGTCTGTCGACATGTGTTGGACACACTCATTCAGCTTGCAAAGGTGAGCGACTCACTGTGTGGATCTATGTTTGCTGCTCTCAGTGATGTCATCAAAGATATCGTCAGTGAAGTTAAAACATTTAGTCTCTTTTTTTTTCTGCAGGTGTTTCCCAGCCACTTCACCCAGCAGCGATGCAAGGATTTATCAATTTCATCTTCTGATCTGGATCCTCGACTTTCTTCAGGTTCTGGTGTAGGGAGTGGAGGTTTGAGGTCAGGGTCTCAGTCCCAAAGCAACTCCAATGCCTCCAACACTCAGAACCCTTTGGGCCCATTTGCTGCTACCCCTCAGTCTTTAGGCATTTCCACAGATTTTTGGGACTTGCTTGTCAAGCTTGACAACATGAATGTCAGCCGCAAAGGCAAAGCCTCTATGAAAATGGTGCCTCTGGGTGGTGGTGCAGAGGCTGAAGGAGCACAGTTCAGCTTAGAGACTTCTCCCCTTGGCCAGCTGATGAACATGCTGTCTCATCCCGTAATCAGGCGGAGCTCCTTGCTCACAGAAAAGCTGCTGCGCCTTCTCTCCCTCATATCCATCGCTCTACCTGACAACAAGGCCACTGAGGTGCCTGCTGGACATCCGACCCCACAGGCTGCCAGTTCTAACGCAACAAGCTCAGGAGCCACTGTCTCAGTCATCGCACAAGGCGCAACATCAGTGGTCTCTGTGCAGCCCACTGTGGCAGCCGCTGGGACCTTGGTAGGAGCTGTAGCACAGAGTACATCCTCAGGGACAAGTCTGTCAATCCCCCAGGCATCCTCCACTACAATCATTATACCCACATCTACTGGAACAATCTCTACAGGTACTGGTAAACTCATTTAATGACATGTCTTGAGTTCATTTAGAAATTACTTCAAAAATATTACCCAGAAACTGTCTGTTTTGCTAAAGTAGGAAAACAGAGGGGCACTGCTGGCATTACAGAGAGTGAAAAGATGGCCTCCGCTGGACTCACTGAGAAACAACTACAACTTTCTGTTGAGGTATGGAACTTTGGTAAATGGAGCTTACTTATAAAGCGCTTTCTAGCCCCCATGAGAGGCCCCAAAGCGCTTCACAGTAAGTACGAGCCATCCACCCATTCATACAGACATTCATACACCGGTAGCGGTGGACTGCCATGCAAGGCGCCAGCCAGTCCTACCGGGAGCAACTTGGGGTTAAGTGTCTTGCCCAGGGACACAACGAGGTATGCCGTGACCGGGGATCGAACCCTGGACCTTCCGGTCCTGAGCCGGCTGCCCTGCCTCTACACCATCTCACCATCTTGCTTAAAGAAGTGACTTTAAGAGAAAATAACTGTCATCAAACAAACAGTTTGAGAAGAAGCGGAGCCAATAAACAAAACAACTTGGAATGTGAAAAATTGTTGTTAAATATTGCAATGACAATATCGGTTTTGATAAACTCAAATTTTCTTCACTTCCTCTTGTCATTACTATCATCTGAACCAGATGTGGGCATCATGACCAGTCTGTTAAATTAACGTGCATTTTTTTTTACATGCATAATATAAAAGCATGGTACTTGAAATATAATTTATCATAGCCCTTTGCAATATTGATATGGCATTCACTGATATGATTTTCAATGTACTGTACAACCCTAATTTTGAGTGTGAGCATATAAGTTTGCCAACATTGCTTTGTCTAAATAAGAGAAGAAAGGTTTTAAGTCTGAATAATACAAATTAATTTTCTGAAAGGACTAAAACATTACCACAAAAAAAAAAAAAAAAAAAAAATTCTCACAGTAACGTGTTTTACTTTGGTTAAAAGAAAAGCCTGTTAGTATTTGTTAATGTTTTTTGTTGTAGGTTTACTTTTTATTTTTATTTGACTGATTCCTAATTCTTTATTGCACTCCTTCTCAAAAGGTGTTGACGTCTCACTCGTGTTCAGAGGAGGGCCTGGAGGATGCTGCTAACATTCTGCTGCAGCTGTCCAGAGGTGACTGTGCCACCAGAGATACTGTGCTCAGACTGCTGCTCAGCGGAGCTAGACACCTCGGATACACTCTGTGCAAACAGATTGGTCAGTTGTTATAGTTTATTTTATGACGCTCTTTTACATCATTTCTCATTATTTTCTTGTTTAAAATACTTAGTTTCTTCAAAAAGTTAAAAAAAAAAAAAAAACTTTTCTCTCAGGCACATTACTGGCTGAACTTCGAGAGTACAACTTGGAGCAGCAGAGACAGGCACAATCTGACTCACATTCACCTGATGCGCCTCCTGAAGAATCCTCCATCTCATCCAGACTAAAGGGCAAAATGACCAGCAGGTAAGTGAGAGGTGTTTGTGAACTGCACTCTATCACAGACCAAAAAATGTAGCACAATGTTTTAAATTCTTTGAGTGACCTGACAGTGATATGTTAAATATACGATCTTGTTGGGCACAGGTTTGACGGGTCAGAGAGCGTGGTGATCGTGGCTGCACAGAAACGCACACTGGGGGGCCGTGAATTGCAGCTTCCCTGTATGAGCTCACTAACATCCAAAACATCGACGCAGAAGTTTTTCTTGCGAGTGCTGCAGGTTATAATCCAGTTGCGTGAAGACACTCGACGTGCCAACAAAAAAGCAAAACAAACGGGTCGATTAGGTAAGATGCAGCCGTTCAACTCCGTTCTTGGTCTGAATCATTATTTTAATGTGATCAAACTGTTCATTTCTGAAATTTCAGGCTCCAGCAGTTTAGGCTCAGCCAGCAGCATCCAGGCTGCCGTGCGTCAGCTTGAAGCTGAGGCTGATGCCATCATCCAGATGGTGAGGGAGGGACAGCGTGCACGTCGACTCCAGCAAGCTCCCCCACCAACCGCCCCCTCGGCCTCTGCCGCCGGATCTTCTGTGGCTGCCCCCCATGCTCCCACTGGTGCTGCTCCCCCCACTGGCACGGCTGCTGCTGCCACGGTTAGCATGGCTGCTCTAACAGCAGGCACACCCATACTTAATAAACACTGCACGCATACACACACATACAGAAAAACACAATTTGAAGTGGAAATAAGAAGATGTAGAAAGTTTGGCTCAATGTTGTAGTTAGAATTATTTATTATGGTGTTCATCAAGGTAAATGAAATGAATTATCCACTGACGTTTTTCATATTTATTTGACCATGGCTGTGTTGTCTTCATGCCATGTAGAAACTAAGCTAATCATTACATAGCAATTATTCATTCATTTCAATGTAAATATTTTGAGTACTCTAACTTTGATGCAGTAATATCTCACCGTGTCCTTTCTACCCCAGGTGGTTTATGCATTGTGACATCATATTTATGGTCATGGTGAACGTTGACAGCCCCATCAGACAGATGTGCCTTCATTCATTGCATTATGTCGCACTGACATGTTTTGTTTGAAAAATATTGGGTGGATATGAATGTGCTGTACTGCTAATGTCTGTTGGCTGTTTTGGCTTCATGCTTCTTCCCCAACCTGCTTCCCTAAAAAAAAGGAAAGAGAAACGTCTTCTCTTTTTGAATCAGAAGAATGTCATCTTGCATGGCAGTTTTAGTCACTCTGCATTACTGTAACAAATAAAACATTATTATGATTTTTCTGTTCATGATGATTTACCTGGTTTGTTCTCTGTAGTCTGAAGTGCAATCAGTACCTGAAGCCCAGTCAGCACAGAGGGATGATTCTCCAATGGACGTGGACCAGCCATCTCCTCTAGTACAAGACGCTGCACCACTGGGTATGAAACACGTTCAGTTTCCTAATGAAAACTTAAAACGCTTCTTTATTTGCTCTGTAAATTATTAAATTCACCTCCCTTCCAATGATTTCAGTGTCCACCGTTAACGTGAATTTTATTTACTTCTACTGAGACATTCTGTGTTTGTGACTAAGTAAAACGTCACCATTACGATGGTAAAATGAGCTGTAACAAAGACAAGCGTTCACCTCGTAAATTCTGAAGCAGTCCATCAGTCTGAAAACCATTTATACAAATGATCTGGATTAGATTTTTCTCTTCTAGATGAAGAGGGAAATGGTCAGTCAGAAAGTGAAGAGAAAGTTCCTGACCTCCCTCTGCTCAGTGAGCAGCTGTTGTTGGATGAACTATGGGACATGCTTGGGGAGTGCCTGAAAGAGCTGGAGGAGTCTCATGACCGGCATGCTGTGCTGGGTAGGTGGAATGAGCCTTTAAAAAAACAATTTATCTCAAATGTTTTATCTGTTGAAGGATTTTTGTTTTGAGATTCATTTTTGTGACCGTTTTGTGTCTCCAGTGCTCCAGCCTGCTGTAGAGGCCTTCTTTTTAGTTCATGCCACGGAACGAGAGAGCAAACCTCCTGTGAGGGACACACGGGAGAGTCAGCTTTCTCACATCAAAGATGAGCCTCCGCCACTGTCCCCAGCACCCCTGACACCCGCCACACCTTCTTCTCTGGACCCATTCTTTTCCAGGGAACCATCCTCTATGCATATATCTTCAAATCTGCCACCAGACACGCAGAAGTTCCTCCGGTTTGCTGGTGAGCCTGAAATGTTCAAAAGATAAGTAAAGCTTAGTTTGACTGTGTTGTGCAGCTTCTAACGTATCTGTTTTATATTTTCAGAAACTCACCGCACTGTGCTTAATCAGATCCTACGACAGTCAACCACTCATTTGGCTGATGGGCCTTTTGCAGTGCTGGTCGACTACATACGCATCCTGGATTTTGATGTTAAGAGGAAGTAAGGGAGCTGCTTACATATTCTCCATGTGGCATGTTTCATGCAATTTAAGTTGCTAATGTTTTTTTTTTTTTCTTCTCTTCCCCGTTTTGTGCAGATACTTCCGTCAGGAGTTAGAGCGACTGGATGAAGGCCTGAGAAAAGAGGACATGGCTGTCCACGTGAGACGAGATCATGTGTTTGAAGATTCCTACAGAGAACTGCACCGCAAAAGCCCAGAGGACATGAAGAACAGGCTGTAAGAACAGGCTGATTGTTTTTTCCTCACATCCACTAAAACCAGCATCATCTTTAACCTTCATTCTGCTGCAGGTATATTGTGTTTGAAGGGGAGGAGGGACAGGACGCTGGCGGCCTTCTGAGGGAGTGGTACATGATCATCTCCAGAGAGATGTTCAACCCAATGTATGCCCTGTTCCGAACTTCCCCAGGCGACCGCGTCACCTATACCATAAACCCCTCGTCTCACTGCAATCCCAACCACCTCAGCTACTTTAAGTTTGTGGGTCGCGTTGTTGCCAAGGCCGTTTACGATAACCGGTTACTGGAGTGCTATTTCACCCGCAGTTTCTACAAACACATCCTGGGCAAGAGTGTCAGGTATCAACCACAGGCAGCTGTCTCAAATTAACCTGAGTATTCCAGCTGTGCAATAACTGCACTAGTTATTTCATGTGTCAGAAACTATATATGTTCAGAGAACTGATGGGCTGTAACTTTTTGTATTCTTCCTGAACTTGTGATCGTTGTTGGGTTCAACAGGTACACAGACATGGAAAGCGAGGACTATCCATTCTTCCAGGGTTTGGTGTACTTGCTGGAGAACGATGTGTCCACACTGGGCTATGAGCTGACATTCAGCACAGAGGTTGGTGTTGAAGTGGTTTAAAGTGCCTTTTACTTTTGTGCCCTTCTAGTTTAAGCATAAAACCTTAAAAACACTCATATGTCACATACATTTTTTAACTATTTGATTTTTATTGTTTTAAGGTCCAAGAGTTTGGAGTGTGTGAAGTTAGGGACCTCAAGCCGAATGGAGCCAACATACTTGTCACAGAGGAAAACAAGAAGGAGTATGTGCACCTGGTCTGCCAGATGAAGATGACAGGTGTGGATGGGATGCATTCTCCAAAGTATTTTCTAATAAACACTGAGGTTGTATCAAGAAGTGCAAAATAAACCAACAATATTGATTAATCAATTATCTGCCATTTTACTTCTCATCAAAATGAAGCCACCAGGTGGCAGCAGTCAGTTATTGATGCAGCTGCATTCATTTAGTGAAGATTTGAACTTTCACTTGGCCATTAACAAAAACATTCTGATATAAACCAGTTAGTTGTTTGGCAACTGAAATTATTCCCACTTTGATTTGTTTACAAGGTGCAATCCGCAAACAGCTGGCAGCCTTCCTTGAGGGATTCTATGAGATCATCCCCAAGAGGCTGATCTCCATCTTCACGGAGCAGGAGCTGGAGCTGCTCATCTCAGGCCTACCCACCATCGACATTGATGACCTGAAGGCCAACACTGAGTATCATAAATACCAGTCCAGCTCCATCCAGGTATAGATGAGTAAACACATGCCTAAATATAAACAAACATTGTGTGAAGGAGCTGATAGAGCTGTGTTAGAGTAAGATTTATCAGATATAACATGACATTTAAACCTTTTTTTTTTTTTTTTTTTTTGCAATATTATCAGTGTTTTACATTTTTTGTTACGACTAATACTTTAATAATAATTTAAACAAATATATTTGATTTTTTTTTTTTTTTTTTTTTCATTGATAGATTCAGTGGTTCTGGAGGGCCTTGCGATCCTTTGATCAGGCAGACCGGGCCAAGTTCCTACAGTTCGTCACTGGCACGTCTAAGGTTCCTCTTCAGGGTTTTGCAGCTCTGGAGGGCATGAACGGCATCCAGAAGTTTCAAATCCACCGTGATGATCGTTCAACTGACCGCCTGCCATCTGCTCACACCTGGTAAACATGGAGCAAATTCATGAGGCTTGAACGGGTCAAATAAAATAACCCAAACTGAAAATGTTTTCTGTTCCTCGCTCTCTTTCAGCTTTAACCAGCTGGACCTTCCAGCCTATGAGAGCTACGAGAAGCTGAGACATATGCTGCTGTTGGCCATTCAGGAATGCTCAGAGGGATTCGGGCTGGCTTAGACCACGAGACTTACACACACACACAGAGACGTGCATACATTTAATTAGTTTTGCCTACTTCTGATACATTCACACTGGTAACCTCTGAACGCACGCACTCACCATCATAGACATTACTGGATTACTCAATGAATGGCCTAGTCTTGCTGGTTCTTATTCCATGTAAAACCAATAAAACCAGCAAGTGAAACTGACTGATTGAAACTGCGTACAACACAGAGAGCCTCATTTAGACACACACGTGTCTCCCTCCCCGATTTAATGCAAGCGAGGATTCATGGACTAATATAAGATGTTTTCTTCATTTAGTTTGATTTCTCTGTACAAAAGGTTTGGGAGTTTTATGTTCAATTTTTTTTTTTTTTTTTTTTTTTTGTTCTCTGGTTGTGTAAAAAGAAAAACAGAATGTTGTTTGAACAGGATGGTTATAAAACCTTTGGGGAAAAAAATATTGGTGGTTTCCTGTTGCTAATTTGTGACCTCACAAGCCTTGACAATGGGGAACATTTTTACAGGGTGGGGATGTATGAACAACTTCAGAAGCTTTGGAGATATTCACCAAAATGCACTTTTCAAAGTTTTGTGGCATTTTTAAGGAAGGATGGTACAAAAAAAAAAAAAATTAAGAGAACCTGAAGGTGATATAAAAATAATTAACCATAAATTCTAGAGTATTTTTGGGTATTAAATCGCTGACCTAGCCTTGAGCCTTTGAACCAGAGTGAAATAACTACATGAATAAATGCATAAAATGTAATTTGTCTCTAACAGTGTTTTAGCCGTTGTTCGCAGTGAATTAATGCCTCCATAAAGCAGCGTCGTCTCTCAAACTGCGTTGCTGGACAGTTCTGAGGTGAGTTTGGGTATCGGTCTCATGAGGTCTAATGATCCCAGCAGTGAATCATGCCTTTAAGTGACTGCGCTGCCAGAAGCTGCTGGGTTGAAACCATCAGGAGCTCGTTGCAGCCAAACTTCTGTCATCCCAGTCTTTTCTGTCTTTTTACTGATCAAATGAGGATGACGTCACCCCGGCTTATTTGCGTCTGTCCACAGGTCTCAACTCCCAGTTGCTTTAAGGTTAAAAACTTCAGTGAATGTATTTTTAAATTTGTCATAAAGAAGCCTCAGGGTCCGTTAATGGCATGAAAAAATATGTTTTTTTTTTTTTTTTTTTTTTTTTTTTTTCACGTTGCTATAATGAAAATGTGAAAAATATCTAGGCTTATACCCTGATCATAGAAGGAAAAAAGTTGTATCTAATTTTTTATTTTTTTTTTTAAACGACTGAAGTGTTTTTTTTTTCTCTCTAATTTCGTAAACCAATTCATCTGCTTGGACACAGGAATTTTAGAAAATTGTGTCAAAACAATATGAATTTTAATTTCTGAGTAGATTTTCAAGTGTGTCCTCGAAGCACGTCGTCTTCTGCACAGTTCCTTTGGTGCTCTGGTACTTCAGACTGATGTAGCAGCAAAGTGACTGTAATAAACTTAGCACGCCTTTTTGTAAATAAATGTCCAACAAAATGTCCAAAACTCAAACAAGCTTTTTCTAACATTTGTTGGGCACCTGACACAAAAAGTCATTAAAAATTCATGTTCTGTGAAAACATTTGAGTTGATGATCAAGTTTTGTTTTCAGTAACTTAAATGGTCGTTTCTTTTAAAACGACTGTTTCCCAGCCTGATGTTTTTGAGTAACTCGTCTGTAGCAAAGAGAAGTTCACACGAATCAAAAAACTGAGAAGTGACTTTCACATGAAAATCTTTTAAATGTTCAGACTTTTGTGTATAAAATCTTATTTTTCCCACAGTGAATGGACCTAAAAGGCACCAGGGTCGTATCTTTAACTTTTGCTATTTGATGTGATGCGTTTGAGTTCCTGTTGATCATCAGGACGCTGCTGGTTTCACGTTCTGCTCCACCATCTGTTCAAACTGGTGGTGGATCGGAGGTTTTAATTTCCTGTCATCACCTGCTGCTGAAGTTGACGGAACAATAATTCTGCGTCCACGTGTTTGTCGCGCACAACATCTTCTGGATGGCTTTTAATAAATGTTTGCAATCTTGGTTAACGTTTGGAGTCGACAACGTTCAAAATGACTCCAAACAAAAACTGGCTTCAACAGTGAGTGACAGCTGAGCAGAAATAATACGAGCATCGTCAAAATGAAACTTCGTCACATTTTGCTCCTCGAGGCCACATCAGCAGCGATGCTGTTCATGTTTCTGTAAACTTTCACTCCATCACAGACCATGTTGGGATTTGGAGCTGATCTCCTGCACGTCTGCACTTCCTCTCTGTGGATTCACCTTTCAGCTGCTGTTCCACGTGAGGAGGCCCAGCAGCAAACCACGTTTCTTTGACCCTCCCCCCATTAACCTGCACACACCAGGAGCAGAGAGGGGAGCATCCATGTCTGATTTGACACGCGGCGAGGCGTGATGAATCAAGTTACTGTGCTGTCATGCAGGAATCCTTCAGACCCCACAGTTGCAGCTGTTTTTTTTTTTTTATTTTAAATGAAATTATCTCCATGTGAACTTTGACACCAGACTTCCTCAAGGCTGTTGTCTTCTCTGAAGTGATGCACCTTCAGCAGCTGTTTGTTTCCTGCGTGTGTCTGTCAGGGGTCAAAGGTCAGCGCTGCAGCTCCACGTTCGGGGATCGTTAAGCTGCACAGAGCAAGTTGTTCCTGTTCTGTTTCCAGCAAGGCTGCACTGCATGTTTTATTTTTATGCTGCAAGAACAGAAATTATTTTTACTGTTTTGGATTCATTGATGCGGCGTTCTGCACAGAGACACGTCTGCTTTAATGTTCGCATGAATAAATGAATGTGATGACTGAAATATGGAACAATGAGTAGATAAAATGTGAATTGACTGCAGTATTGTTTTATTTACATCTGCAATACCTTTACAAACTGCACTTTGTGCAAAACTTATGAGGCTTTGAACTTGTTTAAAATAATTCCTAAACTTTTGTTATACTTTTGATATTCCATCTAAAACAATTTTATTAATTTTAATAAGTTTTTATTTTTATATTATATTTTAATTATGTATAATATATATATGAAATGTATATAATTAAAGTATTTATAAATAAATCATGCTTAAAATATGTTTAAGTTTAGATATTTCACGAAACATATCTGTAAAACTTTTAAGGAATTCTCAGAACCATAAAGTATTTCTCTTCCATCTATCGTTATTCATGCTGCGGTCTTTACCTGCAACAGGTAAGATGTTAACTTGTATCCTTTCAGTAAAGGTAAAATAAATACTGTAAGTAAAGTATTTTTGAACTGAACGGAAACTGTCTCTTCAAAAGATCTGAACTATTCCTTCATGTAAGTCCAAACATATAAATAAGTTTTCTTGGTATGTTACATTGTGGGTGCAGCGTATACTGCTGCTGGGTGTCTGAATGACTGCAGAGCAGCTGAAACGGTTCGATGTGATTCAACTACTGGTTCTTTAAAACAACAGGAAGACGTGTTGCCTTCACTGGCTGACCGATAAATCACAAACTTGCACACGAGCAAAATAACAGGCTTTCATTTTAGTGCTGAGGACATAAGGTGTGCACCTGAATGACAACCTCACCTGGGGTGACTCATTTATAAGAGAGACCTGATCAACGTGTGGCATGGAGGCTGCACAGCTGCAGAAAGAAAAGCTCTGCAGAGAGTGGTGAAGGCTGCACAGAAGAT